>PVLA01010973.1:0-57743 GCA_004027455.1 Hydrochoerus hydrochaeris | reverse complement strand
GATTCTAGCCATCCTTCTCTGCCTCATTTCTGCTATGCTATTTTTCTGCCTTTGTCTACTTTTCTCCTTCATTCTACTGCCTGCCCCACTCATTGAGGCCTTTCTGCCACTGTTCCTGAAAGTCTGGTATTTTTTCTCTCTCTCTCTAGAATGTCCTTCAGTATTCTCTGCAGGGTTGGATTGGTGGCCACAAACTCCCTCAGTTCCTCTTTGTCATGGAAGCATCTTGTTTCTCCATTAATTTCTAGTGACAGGTTTGCAGGGTACATCAATCTGGGCTAGAGGTTATTTTCTTTCAGGGTTTGGAATACTTTGCACCAAGTTCTTGATTTGATTATCTGTATTGAGAAGTCAGCCATGATTCTGATGGGCTTATCTTTATAGGTAATTTGTTTCTTTTCTCTGATGTCTTTTAATATTCTGTTTTTAGTATTGAATTTCTGGTATCTTGCTTATTACATTTCTGGGTGTAGCTCTGTTTTGCTTGTAGGTGGCTGGAGTTCTGTATGCCTCACATAACTGAAGGTCATTTTCTTTTCCCATGCTTGGGAAGTTTTCCTTAATTATTTCCATGAATAACTTTTGTAATTTGCCTGCTTATATTCCTGCTTCTTCATTCACATTTCTTTTTATTAAATTATAGATTCTCTTGTCATCTTCTAGCCTTTGTATTGTTATTGCCTGTTTCCTTGTTATTTTTAAGAGATCTTTCCTTGAAGACACTGCAAACTGTCTTCAAGTTTTGACAGTTTATCCTTAGTTTCTTTTAAAGAGTTTTGCCAGCTTTCAATACAGTTTTTAATTTCCTGGTAGTCTCTTTGAATCTGCTCCATATATTCTATATTTTCTTTATATTCTTTATTGAATGTTTCTCTCCTTTTTGTGTTCCTCCCTTCTTCCATCTGTATCTTCATGAGAGATGCTTCCTGAGAGCATTTCTTTTATTACTCTACTCATATCTTGCTTTACCTGATTTAATATTTCAGTTTTGAGCTCATCTACAAGGTCCTGAATATATCTCTTAATATCCATTGAAGCCATGTCTGATGTTGTGTGTTTGCTGCCCTTAGTCTCCCTTGTTTTTCCCTCTCCTGGATCAGTGCTCTCAGGGTTCTGGGCTGGGGGCCTCCCCCTGCCTCTCTCTACAGTCATGGTCCTGGCTTCCTCCACACAAGTGTACAGTGGAGGTCCCAGCCCCTTTCCTTGTTGGCCACAGTTCCTCCAAAGCACGCTGGCAAGGGACCTTTGCTCTCTCCTGCCTGCCCCTCCCCACTGGGCCAGCCAAACTTCAGAGGCCTTCACCAGATTAGTTCATGCTAGGCACAGGGAATAGATTTGGGATGGCTCATTGGGTCCCAGCCAGGGTTTTGGCCCAGTCCAAGCAAATCCCATGAATCTACCTTGGGGAGGGAGTAACAAAATGAAGTCACTGTCACTCCCAGTTCAGGCTCCTCTTGCCCAATTCCAACATGTCCCCCTTTTGGTCACACCCTTCCCATGGGGAAGGTCTCATTCCCAACACTGACTGTGGATTAATGAAGGTCCCTTCACAGGCTCCACTCTCCATTGGACTCACCAACCCCCAACTTCAGCACTGCTGTGGCTCCTGTGAGTGGTGGTGGGAATGAGTTTGGGCAGCTCTGCTGGCCGGCATGGATTCAAGCTGGTGCAAATTCAGGCCAGTGCAAACTTGGCAAGTCACAGAGAAAATGCTGTGTCCTGTAATTTTTAGTTGTTCCAGTTGTAGTCCCAAAGTGTTTGATGAGCTTTTTTATGTTTTAATTTCTTCCTGTGTCAAGAGGATCCATCTCCCTCTGGATGTCTCCAGGATGTTTTATTCTGGCATATGAGTTGTTTCTCCTGGGAAGCATTGTATTTTGTTGCTCACTGATGGGTCATTTTGACTTCTTCCAATCTGTTTCTTTTAATAGGTGATTTGAGACTATTTACATTGATACATATAACTGATGTGTACTTTTTTGGATATAAATGATATGTGCTGGCTCAACTTTGTCATATTGTTTTCCTGCACTTGTTTTTCTGCTTTTTCCCCTTGCTTGTTTTCTTGCCATCTGGTGGTTTCTTTCTGCTGTTATTCTGGGAATTGCAGTCATTTTTGTCTTTATCTAGAATATTTTTCAGTGCTCTTTCTATGGTTAATTTGGTGGACATGAATTTCTTCAGCTGTTTTTTGTCATGGAAATATCCTATTTCTCCATTAAATTTTTAAGAAAGCTTTGCAGAGTACAACAATCTGAACTGAAAGTTGTTTTCTTTCATGGCTTGAGATACTGCACTCTAAGCTTGTCTTAACTTGAGGGCTTTTGCTCAAAAGTCTGCCATGATTCTAATGGGTTTTCTTGATAGGTGAGTAGTGTCTTTTCTCTAACAGCTTTTAATATTCTGTTTTTATGCTGTATCTCTGAGATCTTAATTATTATATGTCTGGGTGTAGATTTATTTTGGTTATGACTGTTTGGCATTCTATATGGACTTACCAGATTTTGCTGTGGACAGCATCCACTGATACATTCTACTATGGCATTTCTCTCTAGAGGCCTCTGGAGTCCCTCACTTTCACTCTCTCAGAAGACTCAGTCTTCTTTTCTTGTAACCCATGGTTATAGAGCCAGGGGAAATCTCACATTATCCTTTCCTTTTCTGTGTTGTGTTCTGTCCATCAACTTCTCTGTAGGCTCCAACTTCCTCATGAGATCTTTTTTGGGTCTCAGGGATCTGCTATCCTCCTTTCTTCCCCAAGTTGTTATTTTTCAGTGTCTGCATTCTGAATCTTGGAGATTTTGTTGTTGTTGTTGTTTAGCACTCCATCATTTTCCTCTGACTACTTTATTTAAAATTTGAGCTCCTATCCTACCTTGTTGCCATGCCTGGCTTCCTTTAGTATAGATAGCAATTGCTGTGTAACAAATTACCCCAAATTTAGTAACTTAAAACAATAGATACTTATTATCTTTTATACTTTCTGTGAATTAGGAACATTTCAGGTAAATGAGTCTGGCTTGGAGAGTCCTATCAGGTTATTGTTAAATATCAGTGATCACTGAAGCCTTGTTTGGAATGGAAGGATCCACTTCCAAGATGGCTTATTGACATGTTAGGATGTGGGTAGGATGCCTCAGTTCCTTCCCACAAGGGTTCCTCCCAAATGCTGGAATATGCTTTCTGACATGGCATCTGGACTCATCCAGAATAATTAATCTGAAAGAATTGAGTAGAAACTGCATTATCTTTCATAATCTAGCCTTGGAAGTCACATACCATCAATTCTGTGCATTCTATTGGTCTCACAGGCTATCTCTATAAAGTATGGGGGCCACAGTTTACTTTTCCATTCCTTATTGCCTTCCTTACTGCCTTCTAATGTACAATACAATTTTCTTGTTTAAGATATTTATTTTTAAATAGATGTAGTGGCATGCACCTGTAATCTCAGCACTTGGAGAGGCTTAGGCAAGAAGTTCACTGCAAGTTTAAGACCGTGTGGACTACATAGCGAGTTCAAAATAAAACTGGACTACATATCAATACCCTGCCTCACAAGTTATTTATTTGTTTGTTTGTTTGTTTATATTGACCAAGTGACTAACTGATTGACTGGCTGATTGTCTCCCCATGCCAGAGTAAAAACTCCATGAGGGCAATAATTTTGATCTGTTTTGTTGACTGCTTTGCTAGTGTTTTGCCACAGTGTTTGGCATATAACAAGTACTCAAATATTTATCAGATGAATAATTGAATGTGAAGCTATGCAAAATTCTGTCTGCCTACTTTGATTACCATTCTGGAGCACTCACTCTCTCTCTCTCTCTCTCTCTCTCTCTCTCTCTCTCTCTCTCTCTCAAATGGCACAGAACTGTAGCTCTAGCCAACTTTTTACACATCTCTGAGCATTTAGTGACCTGTCTGTTTTCTGATCTAACCTATTAAGTGACATTGCTACAGTAAATAGCTTCCTGACTGAGGTCTTATCTAAAAACAAATTCTGCATCATTAGAACCACAAAAACACCACTCTCCCACAGACATGCAGACTTTCTCTTCAATAATGTACTACCCAGTATATGCAGAAATAGCAGAATCTCACCCACAGTGCTTTCTGACTCAGTCCGGGTCTTTAGGTAAGGAAAGAATGAGAGTAAATGGAGTCAAAGGAAGATCTTTGGGAATAGAGTGGCTATAAAAGAACCAAGAGCATATGAGGGAGTTATTTTGTGGCATAATAGAAGCATTTGAAATACCAGAGTGGCCATCCTGCTGCTACAAGAGCTCAGGAATTGCCAAAGGAAAGACAGCACCTGTTCTGTCTCTGCTGGGTTTCAGCAGTGACAGCAGCTGAAGTGGAATGGATGTGCTGGTACATGAGGAGGTGAGAATCTCAGCTGAGGGATGTGACAAAATATTTGGTGACAACTGTGAAGGACAGGAGCTTAACTGGTGAGGAAATGGCTTTATCTTCTGTTGCACAGCAAATTCCTGTACCTGTGCTCTTGGCTGCATCTTGACTTTTCCTCACAGATTTTTACTTTAACCATTTTCTCAGACTCACTCTTTGCTTTTCTACAAGATTTTTCTCAGCCTGCACACATACTTTGTTCTCTTCAACCCTAAAAACTTCTTCTCTTTCTGTAGGATTTTAACCATCATTTAAATAAATGTACTCACAAAACTATATACCTCTGTCATCTGCTTTTGTCTCCAATCACCAGATATAGTTTAATTTCTGTTTTCTTGGTGAGCTTATTAAATGAACTATCTGTATTCCTGTCATTCCTTATCAATTTATGTAATTATTTATTTATTAAATTATTCAATAAGTAATTTATTGAGGTCATATTAATAAGAAAACTGCCAGTAGATAAGGATCTAGGATCAAGTCAGAAGTTGAAATCATAAGAATGGATGAGACCAATCAGGAAAAGTATACAAGTGAAAAGAGGTGAAATAGAATCACAAAGAATAACAACATTTTATAAGTGGCCAACAAAGAGGACTAGATAAAACAACTATGTACTGAACCAAAATGTTCTAAAAAATGTAATGTTTGAAACAAATCAGTGCCTTCTTGATCTGTTCTGTCAGTTCAAAGATTACAAAATGAGTTTGCAGGAAATTGGTGCTATTTGTACAGAACCTATGAGCTTACACAAGGTGAGACCCTTGTGATATTTCACTTCTGGTTGTTATCTCAGATTCCTTACTCTTTTCAAGCCCAGATCACCAGGATCCATCATTAGGCACTCAGGGTAAAAACAACACCATTGGTGGTCACCTACATGGGATGATTTAGCAGTCTTTTCATGTCAATATCACTCCTGTTAGTACCTGCAGCAGTTCTTCCATTATAAGCTCCTGAAGGGAAAGACTATTCCTGGACCACCAGTAAAGGTTTAAGAGTCCTGCCCTCTACTTCTAACTGGCTATAATACCTGGGGTCAATCACTTTCCTCTCTACAATTCCTTTGTAAAATGAGATTGAACTTTATAAATTTAAAAGTCCTGTTGTCCTCTAACCTTCCATGAATTGGACTCTAAAGAATTATTGAATTGCCTCACTTAATGAACTTGTTTTTTTCTCATTTTCTTAGTAAATCCCAATATGATAGACAATATCTTATAAGCTAATATATATCATGATAGACTTGAGGGCAGGATCTTATCAAATAGGATGTCCTGTAGACTTTTAGGAGCAGAAGAATAGGAAATATGCTGAGTAGGGGATGCTGTTCACAAGATTAAGCCTCAAATTTGTGACAGCTAAAATAGTTTCTAGGGTCCTAAAAATCTGGAAAAGTTGAGGGGAAAAAAGGAGGGATTTTGGCTCTGTTTAACAAACATTTATTGAAAATATACTATATACTAGGCACTCAGCAGAGAGTGTACAACAATGAGTAACAGTAGGTTTTTGAACTTTAGAAATCTATAGTTAGAGATTGATAAGGAAAAAACATTTCAATAGAAGGATTAATTATACATTATAGTGGTTAAGAGAATAGCATCTGAGACAGACTCCCTGCTCTGCCATTTACTAGTTGTGTGACTTTGCTCAAGTTTCTAAACTTATGTTTCCATTTCTCAATCAATAAAATGAGAAAAATAATACTATCTGGTCATGGAGTTGTTAGGAGGCAGAGAGACAGAGACAGAGACAGAGGGAGACAGAGAGCCTAAAATCCTGAAAAATTAATCCCATCCCTGAGTTAAATTTCTTAACCCTTATCTAAACTCCATAACCTGATCCCTTTGTTGCAGACATCTCTAGATAGAGTATCCCTTGTTGCTGTTCTTTGCTATGATATACTGCAGCCCCCTCTGTATATTAGCTCCCCTAAAATAATGCTCTTGACTGGTCACCCTTGCATTTGTGCTTCTTTCTTTAGAATCGCAGTTGTTCTCACCTCAGGGCAATGTGAGGTAATCTCTTTTGGAAATTCTTCTTCTGCCAAGTTTGGGTTGACTCCATGCACAGGTTTAGCCAATATAGACAAATTGTACATAATTGTTTATTAATACTAAGTGCAGTCATTGGGTACTATGGGAGGGGAGATCAGGAAAAATTTTAAGGGGCAAACATGTCCCTTACATAATTGAGTAGTCTTTCTGCATTTTTACATTTATTTTCCTTTTTGCTGAATCTCTACAAACCACATGATTCCTCATTCAACCTCACAGGGCAAAGTTTTGCCATCACAACCCAGAGAAACATCGGCTTCTGGATAATGGGAGCCATCTTTATCTTTTTATCTTGTTTGATGTGCTTTCCTTCAGCATCATTATCACTCATCTACTCTTATCTGCCTGTGCTCCTGTCCTGAAGTCTTTTGCTTGAAACACTCTATTCTCATCACAGTCTACGCAGTGTGCTGCTGCTCTCCAGCTTTTCCCTTGAATTTCAGTAATCTTCTTCCTTTGGGGCATAGTGCTCTCTGTTTCTCTGAACCATCCAGTGATAGTAAAAAGATAAGGAACCAGGTACAATTTCAGGGAAAGAAACTGAGAATACCATAGAGTGAGACCCCAAGAGCTTTGGCCTGGAAGATACAGGGATATGATCTACTCTGACTGCCACTAGATTTCTTTGTGATTCGGGTAAGTCATGCTTCCACAGTTTGCTCTCATAGTTGAAAAGTGAGAGCACTGGATGAAGCCAATTGTTTGTGGACTTTTCACTATCATACACATTTTATTATTTCTATTTGCTGGACTTCATGTTTTGAAAGATTTGACCTTCCCTAAAATACTCAGCAGTTTAAGGCATTATGTGTCTATCCATGTTTGAAAACACTTTTATTCTTATATTTATGAATGTGTTGATATTTTGATGTGTTGATGCTCATTTACATAGTAAAAAGATTACTATGGTCAAACACATACATCATCTCCTATAGCTATCCTCCGCATCATTTTTTTTGTGTGTGTGTATGTAAGAATGCCTAAAATCTACTTTAACAAATTTTTAGTATCTCATACAATATTATTTTTTATTTAGAGGAAAAAACAAAACAAAAAAGCATATAAATAATGCAGAATTTCAAAAAAAATAATAAACTAAGAAATCACTAGTTGATAAATTACATATTTACATATTTGAAATAATTTTTCAAGTTATAAAATAAAAACATAAAAGGTGGACAATCAAACAATGACAGTGCAAACCATTCTGTTTGATGATCCAATAAAAACTTAGTAGTATAGTGATCTATTTTATACACTTAAACATGCATACAGTTATATACTTTAGAGCACTTTCCTTCCCTTTCATTTTTACAAAATCTATCATACATTTTGGATCTTATTACTCCTTCAGATTTTATTATTTTTTACACTAGAGAGAAAATGTGATATTGACAAATGTGAGTCTTACTTATTTCTCTTATGAGGATAGTCTCAAATTGTCTCCATTTGCCTATGATTGTCCCTTTTTACAGCTGAGTAATATTCCATTGTATAAAAATACCAAATCATTTTCATCCACTCTACAGTTGATGGGCATTTTGCTTGTTTCTAAGATTTAGCTATTACAAATTGTGCTGCTATACACATGGGTGCACATATATTGCTGTGACATGACCTTTTCAATTTTTCTGGGAAAAAATTCAGGGAGGAAATAGTTGGATTGAGTAGAACTTCCAATCTTAGTTTTTTGAGGAATCATCATATTGACTTCCATAGTCACTGTGCCGGTCTACCATCCCACCAACAATGGAACAGTGTTCCTTCTTCTCCACAGCCTCACAAACATTTATCAGTTGATTTCATGGTGGCAGTCATTCTTTCTGGGGTGAGATGAAATCTCAATGCTGTTTTAGATTGTATTTCTTGAATGACCAGTGATGCTGAACATTTCGTCATGTATTTATTTGCAACTTGTATATCTTTATCTGAGAAATGTGTGTTCATCTCAGATGCCCATGTTTGGAGAGGGTCTTTGAATTTGGGGAGCTTGATATTTTTCAATTCTTCATATGTTCTGGATATAAGTCCTTTGTCTGAGGGATTGCTGGCTAAAATTCTTTCCCACTCTGTGGGCTTTCTTTTCACTCTGTTGATTTTTTTTGAAGTGAAAAACTTTTTTAATAATATGAGATTCCAGTTGGTGATTGTTTGAAGTATTTCCCATGCAGTTTGCAGTTTGTTCATGAATTGTCTGCCTACACCTATGTCTCTAAGATTTCTACCTACTTTCTCTTCCAGTATATTTAGTGTTTCCATTTTAGTATTTAGATCTTTGACCCATTTAGACTTTAGTTTTGTGCATGGTGATAGGCTTGGATCTAGTTTCAGTCTTTGGCATGTGGAAAGCCAATTTTTCCAACACCATTTATTAAAGAGGCTATCCTTCTTCCAGTGAACATGTTTAGCCCTTTTGTCACACATAAGGTGACTGTGTGTGTTTGTAGTTGTGTTTTCATCTTCTAATCTGTTCCACTGATCCTCAGGTCTATTTCTTTGCCAGTACCATGCTGAATTTATTACTGTGGCTTTTGTAGTATAATTTCAACTCAGGGATTGAGATGTCTTCTGCCTTGCCTTTGTTGCCTTTGCCATTGTAGGTTTCTTATGTTTCCAAATGAATTTTAGGAATGTTTTCTCTAGATCTCTAAGGTATGTTAATGGTATTTTGGTTGGGATTGCATTAAATCTGTGTAACAATTTAGTATGGTCATTTTCACAATATTGATTCTTCCTAACAAAGAGCAAGGAATATCCTTCCATTTTCTTATTTTTAAATTTTATTTTAAAGAGGGTAAAATTAAACAAAACAGAACAAAACAGATGATAAGCAAACAATGTAAGAGACACAGAATTCAAAGCAAGACAACCAGAGATCTTCACTATCACATTGTCTCTTGTTTTCTTCCAAATAGTTGTCCATATCTTCACATACAATTAATTCATACAAAACAAAATAGTATAAAATTGATCAGAATAGGATGATGAAGGCATTTTCAGTCTTCAAGACCAGACAATAGTGAAGTCAACAATGGCTGCCATTATGTCTCTCATTCTCTTCAAAGTAGGTGTCTATATCTTCACATATGTTGAAATTTAACAATACAAAACAGACTAAAATCACTCTGAACAAAGAATAATAGTATTGCTGGATTTCACATCATGACACTATGGAATCAGCACTGGGTACCTTAGTGTCTCTTTTTCTTCAAAGTAGCTGTTCATTTCATTGTGCATTATATAATCAATTCTCCTAAACTGTTTAGAAGTTCTATATATGCATGAGTCTCTACATGTATATCTATTCTTTCTGCATTAAAGGGAAAAATGAAATAAAACAAGACAAAACAAAACAAAACAGGCCATGTTGGACCTTGGGGTACTGGGAAAACAGGCAGGTGCCAGAATGCCACTCTGGTAAGTGGCTGTGGCTTGGCAAGCCATGGCTGCCCCAGGGTGAAAACCATATCAGCATTTCCTGAGACCTGTGATGCGCCATGTTGGACCTTGGGACACTGGGAAAATAGGCAGCCAGTTCACCCCTCTGGTGGGTGGCTGTGATCCTACCAGTGTGTGGGCTAAGAATCAAACATCCATCCAGCCCTGCTAGCAAGTGAGAGCCAGAGATCTGAGCATGTCTTGTGAATTTGACTATAGGCAATATAGTAAATAAGGGGGATTTTCTTTTGCCATCTCTTTGAAGGCAAATATTTTTATCTCTGTTTTGCTCTGTTCTGATCAATGATATTGCTCTATTCAATATTCTGTTTTTTTTAATTTTGGTATTTCCTTCGATATTGCTCTACCTGATTGAAGGAACAAATAATTGTAAAGAAAACCAGATATATTATTGTACCTATTGCTATTATCCTGGTAACCTTCTGTGAGGTTCTGTACCAATTTCACTGCACTGCCTCAGTTGGCTATGTCCTGTTTTGTTCTGCTGTATTTTACTAACTTCAAAATAAAATAAATAAATAAAATAAAAATAAGAAATAAGAAAAATTTAAAAAGTAAATAACAACAACAAAACAGATCAGTAAGGTACTGAGCAACCTGAAACATGATATAGCTAAACAGATAATGGACTTAAAAAGCAAAAGGAAGAAAAGCAAGTTCTCTAAAGGATATCACTGCACATATAATTAAGGGAGTAGGACTGATAATAATGTTGCTAAGCTTTTGTTGGATCAGAGAACAGAACTGTTTGCAGCCTCACTGTTTGAATGTCCACTTTGTATGCTTTATTTTTGTAAGTTGAACAACTGCATCCAAGAAGACACTATGTAAAGTATCAACTAATGATTTCTTAGTGTTCATTTTGTTTGAAATTCTGTATTGTTTCTACCCTTTTTTTCTGTTTCACTTTATTTCCCCCCTCTTTAAATAAAATTTTAAAAAAGAACAAAAACAAAACAAATTCCTAGAAAAACTCAAAATGAAAAAGACATATAAACAACAATAGCAAAGATCCCAGAACACTGACAATATAGGCCTTCAATATAGGCTCTTCAAGAGTTCCTCAGATCACCATACAATAATATGCATAATTGTTCCAATCCTATGAATGTTAACTGTTTTGTTCCAAGAACTTATAGAATTTGTAGCACAATCATCTTAGCTATCCTAAGTTCATTTATATACTTTTAGATATTTTTTCTTTTTCCTCATTTTCTCTGAGATATTATTTCCCCTTAAGCAGATTCTTGTCCTTTCACTGTGTTTACTGAGATTTTGTATCTTATGTACTTTTACCATTTCTTAGACTAAGGAGACTATATGGTATTTAAACATGTGAGTTTGATTGATTTCACTTATGAGTATGGTCTTAAGTTGCATCCATTTATTTATAAATATCTCAATGTGATCATTCTTTATGGCAAAGTAGTACTCCATTGCATAAAAATACCACATCTTTTTTATCCATTCCTCAGTTGATGGGCATTTGATTGTTTCCAAAATCTGGCTATTACAAATTGTGCTGCTATTAATATGGGTGCACCTATAACACTGTGGTATGATGTTTTCAGTTCTTCTGGGAATATGCCCAGAAGTGGAATAGCTGGGTCAAATGGAATTTCCAATCCTA
This sequence comes from Hydrochoerus hydrochaeris, assembly GCA_004027455.1. Classification (NCBI taxonomy): domain Eukaryota; kingdom Metazoa; phylum Chordata; class Mammalia; order Rodentia; family Hydrochaeridae; genus Hydrochoerus; species Hydrochoerus hydrochaeris. The sequence continues at coordinate 46,184 of PVLA01010973.1, read as the reverse complement.
GCTTTTTGAGGAATCTACAGACTGACCTTCACAGTCGTTGCACAGTGGTCTACACTCTCACCAACAGTGCAGAAGAGTTCCTTTTTTGCCAGTCTCTCCATCATTTTTTGTTGGTAGTTTTCTTTATACTGGTCATTCTTTCTGGAGTGAGATAGAACCTCCTCAGTGCTGTTTTAATTTGCATTACTCTAATCACCAATAATGCTGAACATTTTTTCATGTATTTATTTGCCATTTGTATTTCTTCATCTGAGAACTGTGTATTCATGTCAGATGCCCATTTTTGGAATGGGTCTTTGAATTTTGGGGATCTGATTTTTTTAAATTCTTTATATGTTCTGGACATAAGTCCTTTGTCTGAGGGACTCTTCACTAAGATATTTTTCCCAATTTGTGGCTTTTCTTTTCACTATGCAGGAGATTTCTTTCAACATGCAAAAACTCTTGATTAGGATGAAATAACAGTTGTTGATTCTGTAAAGTATTTCATATGCAGTTTGATTCTTGTTCATGAATTCTCTACCTATCCCTATGTCTTCAAGATTTCTATCTACTTTGAACATATTTAGTGTTTCTATTTTAATATTTAGATCTTTGATCCATTTAGATTTTAGTTTAGTACATGATGCTAGGTATGGGTCTAGTTTTAATTTTCAGCATATGGAGAGCCAATTTTTCCAGCACCATTTCTTTATAAGAGACTATCTTTCTTCCAGTGGATGTGTTTGGCACTTTTATCAAGACAAGGTGGCTGAGTGTGTTTGTAGTTGTAGTTGTATCTTCTAATCTATTCCATTGGTCTTCAGATCTGTTTTTATTCCAGTACTATGCTGATTTTATCACAGTAGCTTTGTGGTATAACTTCAAGTCAGGGATTGTGATGCCTTCTGCCTTGCCTTTGCTGCTTAGAATTGTCTTTGGTATTCTAGGTCTCTTCTGGTTCCAGATAAATTTTAGGAGTGATTTCTCTAGATCTATGAGGTATGTTAGTGGTATTTTCATTGGAATTGCATTGAATCTGTATAACAATTTTGAGAGAATGGCCATTTTCAGAATATTTATTCTTCCTATCCATGAACAAGGGATGTCTTTCCATTTTCTGAGGTCCTCTTCAATTTCTTTTTTTAGGGTATTATAATTTTCCCTGAATAGATCTTTTGGTTCTTTTGTTAGATTAATTCCTAAGTATTTCTTTTTCTATTACAAATTGTGCTGCTATGAACATGGGTCCACATATGTCACTGTGACATGACATTTTCAGTTTTTCTGGGGAAATTCTCAGGAGGGGAATAGCTGGATTGAATGGAACTTTGAATCCTAGTCTTCTGAGAAATCTTCTTAGTGATTTCCATAGTGGCTGTGCCAGTCTGCACTCCCACCAACAGTGGAGCAGTGTTCTTTTTCCCCACAACCTCCCCAACATTTGTTATCAGCTGATTTCTTGATGGGAGCTATTCCTTCCAGGAGTGAGATGAAATCTCAATGCTGTTTTAATTTGCATTTCTTGAATGACACCAGGCATTTTTATCTTGGGTAAGCCATCCAGTGATCTCAGTGGAAGTCTCCATCCAGTGATCTTAGTGGAAGACATCCAAATGATAAGAGTCCAGTATGAGCTCATGTTCTCTAAAATCGAAGAATAAATTTTAGGAACCATGGAGGTTAAAGAGCAGAATATATTTATTGAGAGAAAGAAAGCTTCTGTCTGAAAGAGACAGAAGAGGTCCTGAGAGGGTTCCCCAGTATTTCATTTTCTTGGATGCTATATAAAGGATGTGGCTTCTCTTATTTCTCTCTTAGTGGTTTTGTTAGTGTATAAGGATGCTATTGATTTTGAGTGTTGACTTTGTATCAAGTGACATAACTGAATTTATTCATTATGCCTAGGAGGCTTTCAGTGGACTTTTAGGGGTCTTCTATATAAAGTATCTTGTCATCTGCAAATAATGAAAATTTAAATTCTTCTTTTCCAATGCTTACTCTTTTTATTTCTCCCTCTTGTCTAATTGCTCTGGCTAGTATTTCCAGCACTATATTAAATAGCAGTGGTGATAATGGACATCTTTGTCTTGTGCCTGATGTAAGGGTAAAGGCTTTCATTTTTGGCCATTTAATATGATTCTGGCTGTTGGTTTGTCATAGGTGGCCTTTATCATATTGAGATAAAGATCATCTATTCTAATTTTCTGTAAGTTTTTTATCATGAATAAGTGTTGGACCTTATCAAAAGCTTTTTCTTCATCTATACAAATGATCATGTGGTTCTTATTTTTGGCTCTATTGATATGGTGGATTGCAGTTATTGATTTATGTATGTTGAACCATCCCTGCATTCCTGGGATGACTCCCACTTGGTCATGGTGTATAATATTCTTGATGATTTGCTGTTTGCCAATATTTTATTGAGAATTTTTGCATCTATGTTCATTATGGAAATTGGCCTATAGTTCTCTTTTTTAGTTGGGTCTTTCTCAGGTTTTTGGTATGAGAGTAATGTTTGCTTCCAGGAATGAGTTAGGGAGAAATGTTTCCCTTTCAATTTCATTGAAGAGTTTGAGGAGTGTCAGCATTAAATCTTCCTTGAATTTTTTTGTAGAATTCCACAGCGAATTCATCTGGACCTGGGCTTTTCTTTGTTAGTAAGGATTTAATTACATTTTAAATTTTATTAATTGAAATTGGGTTATTCAGCAGTTTTACATCTCCTTGAACCAGCTTTGGTAATTCATATGTTTCTAGGAATCTGTCCATTTCTTCTGTGTTATCAAGCCTATGAGCATAGAGGTTTTAAAAATAAGTATTGATGATCTTCTGTATTTCCACAGGGTCTGTAGTGATTTCACCCTTTTCATTCCTTATTGCATGAATTTGAGTTTTTTCCTTCCTTTTTAAAATAAGGTTTGAAGTTCACATTGTCTGCAAACAGAATAGATACCCCTGCTTTTTAGGGGGATCCTATTGCGTGGAGTATTGTTTTCAATCCTTTGACTTTCAGTCTATGAGTTTCCTGTTGGGTTAGATGGGTTTCCTGTATACAGCATATGGTTGGGATTTGTTTCTTCACCCATTCTGCCAGTCTGTTCTTTTAAATGGTGAATTGAGGCCATTTACATTAATGACTATAACTGACATATATTGGTTTACTTTTTATTTAAAGAGAAAACAAACAGAAAAAGATAGAAACATTACAAATTTTTTTTAAAAAGATAAACAGTAAGAAATCACTAGTTGATAAATTACATATTGTTCTTTTAGAAATAGTTTTTCAAGTTACAAAATTAAAGCACACAAAGTGGACACTTAAGCAATGAGACTGCAAACAAATCTGTTCAACAATCCAACAAGAACCTAGAAATATGGTTATCAATCCCACACACCTAAACATACATGCAGCTATATCTTTTATAGCACTTCCTATTTCCTCTTTTTTACAATAGCAATTATATATTTTAAAATTTTATTTAAAGAGAAGAAAAAAGCAGAATAGAAAAAAAGGGTAGCAACAATACAGAATTCTAAAAGAAAGAAAGGAAAAGAAATAAAAAAAGGAAAAAGAGAAAAAACCCACTAAGAAATCACTAGTTTATAAATTACATATTGTCATCTTGAATGTAGTTGTTCAAGTTACAAAGTTAAAGAATACATAGTAGATATTCATTGGTTTACTTTTGACATGTTATTTTTCTGCTGTTGATTCTTTAACTTTCTATTCTGTTTAATTGTTTGCCTTGCTTAGTGTTTTTTTTCCTATGTCTGTCTAGAATGTCTTTCAGTATTCTTTGCCAGGTTGGTTTTGTGGTCATGAAGTTCTTCAGCTTTTCTTTGTCATGGAAGTATCTTATTTCTCCATCCATTTTGAAGGAGAATTTTGCAGGGTACATCAGTTTGGGTTGGAAGTCTTTTTCCTTTAGGACCTGAAATAATTCATTCCATGTGCTTTTTGACTTCATTGTTTGTGTTAAGAAGTCTGTCTGATAGGCTTTCCTTTATAGGTGATCTGTCTCTTCTCTCTAGCAGCTTTTAATATTCTGTTCTTATGTTGGATTTCTGGGATGATTATTATATGTCTGAGTGTAGTTTTATTTTGGTTATGACTATTTGGAGTTCTATATGCTTCATTGATCCATGTCAGTTTCCATTCTCATGCTTGGGAAATTTTCAGCCATTACTTCTGTAAATAGCCTCTTGATATCATCTGTATTGTCCCCTTCTTTTAATTTATCCTTATCAATCTTATGTTGTTTCTATTTGCATCATCTTGCAGTTGTTGAATTGTTATTTCCTGGTTCCTTGTCTTTTTTTAAAAGATCTTTCCTTTCCTGTTCACTAGTAGCAATCTTGTCTTTGATGTTTAAAATTCTATATTCACTTTCATTGAGGTGGTTTTGCCAACTTTTGATGGAATTTTTAATTTCCTGTATATCTTTTTTAATCTGCTTCATGCATTCTGTTTGTTTCTTATATTGTTCATTCAGAGTTTCCATCTTTTTGCATTGTTCCTCTAATTTTTAACTATGTCTTCTTTAGATGTATTTAACATTTCTTTCATTACATTTATCATTTCTTCTTTTACTTAGGAGACTATTTCTGATTTGAGTTATTTTATAGCTTCCCAGAGTTGTTTCTTTACTTCAGTTGATATCATTTCAGGAATCTCAAGTGTATGGCTTATATTTTCTTCTGTGTCCATGTCTCCTATGCTTGCTTGGGTTGGGTTGGAAGTTTGAGATTGCATTTTGCTCTTTTGTTTTGTCATTTTCCTATATTTCTGGGTTTTGAATGATGTTTCAAAGATTCCTCCATGCACTGGGAATAACCTGTCCCACTTTTGGCTCCTGGGGCAGACTGCTGGCAACTGCTAGCCACTTGGAGCTCTCTGGGCATGGATGAGTTGTGCCTGCGGGGACTCTTGTGTGTCCTCCAGTGACTTCAGATGGAGTTCATGGTCTTAACTGCCTGGAAGCTACATTCTAAGCTCCACTGTGTACTGGAGTTCAACCCGTGTGTGCAGTCAGGGCCTGAGACTGGATTCTGGCCCCTGCTAGCTGCTTAGGGGTTTGCTGGGCATGGGCCAGTTAGGGTCATGGGTACCTGCCATGCATCCTAGGGTGACTTCAGATGTGAGGCATGGTCTTACCCCCTGGGAGCAAAGTTCTAAGATTTCCCTGTGCACTGGGATTCAACCCATTCATGGGGTCAGGCCATTAAAAGGATATTTTCTAATATCCCTTTAAATCTTCTTTTTAGACTAGTATAATTTTCAGCATACAGGTCTTTTATATTCTTGGCTAGGTTGATTCCTAAGTATTTCATTTTTTTAGATGCTAATGTGAAAGGCGATATTTCCATAATTTCTCTCTCAGTGAGTTTTTAGTTTGTGTACAGGAATGCTATTGATTTTCAAGTGTTGACTTTATATCCAGCTCCACAGCTGAATTTGTTGTTAAAAGACTATTCTAGCAGTCATTTAATGGAGTTTTTAGGTTCTTGCATACAGAATATCATGTCATCTGCAAATAGTGATAATTTAACTTCTTCCTTTCCTATCTTTATGCCTTTATTTCTCTCTCTTGCCTAATTGCTCTGGTTAATATTTCAGAACTATATTGAATAGGAATGGTGATAGTGGACATCCTTGTCTTGTTCCTGATTTTAGAGTGAAAACTTGTAAGTTTTTGTTCATTTAGTATAATGTTGGCTGTTGGTTTATCATAGATGACCTTTATCAGATTGAGGTAGATACCATCTACTCTGAGTTTCTGTAGGGTAAGTGTTGAACTCTACCAAAAGCTTTTTTGGCATCTATCAAGATGACCATGTGGTTTTTGTCTTTGGCTCTCTTGGTGTGGTGTATTACACTTATTGATTTGCCTATGTTAAACCATCCCTGCATTCTTGGAATAAATCCCACTTGGTCATGGTGTATAATCTTCTTGATGATTTGCTGCATTCTATTTGCCAGTATTTTATTGAGAATCTTTGCACCAATGTTCATTATTGAGACTGGCCTGATCCTCCTTTTTGGTTGGGTCTTTCTCTGGTTTTGGTGTCAGAGTAATTCTTGCCTCCAGGAATGAGTTGGAGAAGATTGCTTCTCTTTCAATTCCATTGAAAAGTTTAAGGAGTATTGCCATCAAATCTTCTCTAAATTTCTTGGAGCATTCAACCATGAATCCATCAGGACCTGGACTTTTCTTTGTTGGTAAGTTTTTTAATCATGTTTTCAATTTCAATAGCTGATACTGGGTTATTCAAAATTGTTATATGTTCTTGATTGAGTTTTTGTAGTTCATATGTTTCTAGAAATCTGTCCATTTCCTCTGTGTTTTCCACTCTATTTGAGTAGAGAATTTCAAAGTAGGTATTCATAATTTTTTGAATTTCCATGGGATCTGTAGTAATTTCTCTCTTTTGAGTCCTTATTGCATGAATTTGTGGGGTTTTTTCTTTCTTTTTCTTGATAAGGTTGGCTAGATGTTTATCAATTTTGTTTATCCTCTCAAAAAACCAGCTCTTTGATTTATTAATTCTTTGTATTGTTTTTTTAGTTTCAGTTGCATTTATTACTGCTCTGATCTTTATAATTTCCTCTCTTCTATGAGCTTTGGGTTTGACTTGCTCTTCTTTTTCTAGAAGCTTGAGATGTAGCATTAGGTTGTTTATTTGTGATCATTCTGTTTTCTTGATATGACAATTTATTGCTATATATTTCCCTCTTAGGAATGTTTTCATTGTGTCCCATGGGTTATGGTATGTTGTATCTGCATTTTTATTGAATTGTAAATATTGCTTTATTTCTTTTTTAATTTCACTTGTAACTCACTGATTGTTCAGAAGGTTGTTAATTAATTTCCATGTATTTTATGCAAGTTTTGCAATCTCTTTCACCATTAATTTCCAATTTCCATGCACTATGGTCAGATAATATGCATTGGATAATTTCAATCCCTTTACATTTACTTAAGAATGTTTTATGGGTTAAAATATGGTCTATTTTGGAGAATGTTCCACATGCAGCTCAGAAGAAAATATATTCTGATGGTGTTGGATGGAATGCTCTGTAAACTTCTGCTGAGTCCATTTGCTCAAAGGTATGATTCAGTTCTGTTTTTCTTTGCTGACTTTTTGTCTAGTTGATCTACTTCTTTGTGATAATGGGTTGTTAAGGTCCCCTATTACAATTGTGTTTTGTGTATTTGGTTTTTCATGCCCATTAGTATTTGTCTTATATAGGTGGATGTTCTTGTATTTGATGCACATATACTTAAAATTTTTAGTGCTTCCTCTTGGATTTTTCCATTAACAAGTATGTAGTGACCTTCTTTGTCTGTTTTAATCATTTTAGGTTTGAAGTTCATATTTTCTGCAAACAGAATAGCTACTCTGGCTTTTTTTCTGTGTTCCTGTTGCATGTCTTTAACCAGCAGAATTTTATAGCATATAATTCAAAAATTTTAAATGAAAGCATACATAACCTATTTTTATAAAACTTTTATTTTATTACTGATAAGTGCACAATTTCCATCAGACTTTGAAATATGGAAAGTACCTCTGGCTCTTCCATTATTCTTTCTTGGTAAACCTTAGCATCCAATGTGTCTGGGCTGAAACAGCTTGACTAGGTCATCTCTAATGTCCTTTTACTGCAACAAGAATTTATAAATATATGGCCTTCTTATATTGTTTGTGAGTTGAGGCATCTTAGAGGTGGGATGGTACATGGGGTCTGCTTGAAGTTCTGTGTGTAGTACAATTAACATTCCTTCACTTTAATGCTATTATTCTGATGTGAAGTTACTTTCACTTGGAGCTGAGTGGAAATCTGTCTTTACTAAGTTTGTGAATAATTTTTGGCAATTTCAATAGAATATCATAAGACTGCTAATAGCTTTGTGCAGGCTGTTGGTAATAGAGAAAACAGTACTTTTAAGCATTTAATGTCTCCAACTCCATTTATGCAAGCCACCAAAAAATGATATGCTAGCCAGGTACAGTGTCACATGCCTGTAATCTTAGCACTTTGGGAAGGTGAGGTAGGAAGCTTGCAAGTTTAAGCTTAGCCTGGAAAGCCTGTAAGGCACCATTTCAAACTAAAAAATAATAAAAAAAATTTGGGGATGTAGCTCAGTGCAAAGGACCTGGATTGAATTGTCAGTACTAAAAATTCAATAATACACTAAAAATGAATCATTTTTACCATCTTAAACATTTTAATAGCTGTAGAATATGTGTAGCATTAATAAAACTATGTATTAATTGATCAAATTACTTTGAACTAGGAGCTATGCTAGAAAATTGCTGGGGCAGGTACTGAAGTATATATAAGATAAAACTTAATTGCATTTATACAAAAACTTGTTTTAGCAGATAAGCCTTTTGAAACACAGATGCTCCTTAAGTTCTAACTAATTCATCTTTAACTGAAAATATACACTGAAAAAGCATTTAATACACCAGAACTTATCGAACATCATAGTTGAGGAACATGGTACATTGTATTAGTTGTTTATACTGGAGGTTGCATGGCTGACTGGGAGCTATCCGAAGACACCAGAACTTATCGAACATCATAACTGAGGAACATGGTACATTGTATTAGTTGTTTATACTGGAGGTTGCATAGCTGACTGGGAGCTATCCGAAGACAGTATCTTGTTGAATATTTCTTATGTGAGAAAAGATGAAAATTCAAAACCTGAAGCCCAGTTGCTACTGAATGTGTATTGCTTTCATAGCATCATAAATGTTGAACTATTATAAATCAAAGATAATCTATGGTGGGCATTATAGAGGTTTTGTTCTCATCTTTACCTCTGAGAAAACACAGGAAAGAGAAAGGGTAGGACAGAGAAAATTAAACAGAAGATCTGAGGAAGCAAAAGGATGCTAGCTATTTCCAGGGCCATGAATCTTACAAAAGAGTTATGCCATTCAGCTTCTGATTCACAGGGCTGGGGTCTTCTATTTTGAGTGCACCTATTGGGTATCATTAGTTGGTAGAAGTATAAAAATGATGCTGGATGCAGACAAGAAATGATTCAATAAATCTATTCTAACTCTATTCTAGAAATATCTATTGTCTACCAGTCATATGCCAAGACCGGGAATATATTGACAAATAAGTCATGGTCCTTGTCTTTGAGCAGGTCTGAAACCAAACAAGTCACATGGAGCAATATACATCCCTATGTTACAAGTCCCACAGGAGTACCAGGCAACACAGAGAAGGGAGTACTTCATTTATGTTGTGAATAATTGGTGACACTTCTCAGATGTGACATTGAGGTTCAGCCTGGAGGTAAATTTTAACTTGATCAATAGAGACATTCCAAGCATAGAAAGCCATAGCGTCAGAGGTATAAATATAGTCAGAGGTGGCTGGACTTGAAGTGGGGGAAAATTAAAACTTGAATATGAGCCTAGTATCAGTAGAGATTAAAAAGCACCTAATGCTGTTATAAAGCATTTCTTTACTTAAAATAGGTATTTCTCTTGGGATTCAGTGAAGTATTGCTCTCTGGTAATAACCAATGAATAGACAGACATTTGGTAATCATAAAAATCAGGCCTGTTAATTTAGGTATTAAACAGTAAGAAATAAGATGTTATATTTACAATCTTTTTTCACTTTCTCTTTTTGAAAATAGTCTTAAAATTCCTATGAATCACTTATTTTTACTTATGCATGATACATATAAAGTTGTTTTTAAAAATCAAACATACTTTAAATTTGTCATAATAGATTGATTTGACAAACAGATTTGTCAAGTAGACTAGTGATAAATAATATTTTCATTTTATAGATATAATTTTTACCTTTAAAACATATTTATTAATTTATTAGTTAATAATTATATGTTGCTTTCTCAAAGTTTTGATCACCAATTTAAATAGATAGGAAAATAAGATTAATTGCATTTACAGAACATACATTAATGAATAAAATTGAATGTTTTATTAATAACCAAATTCTGATAGAGGATTTCCAGGAATATGGAAGACTTGAGCATCAGAGAAAGTGCCTCTTTAAGATTTGGTGTCCAGACACAGAAATGTAGCAACATGAGGAAAAGAAGAAGGGAATTGGGTCCCCAAGATCCAGGAAGGACTGGAAGTGAGAATTGAAGCCAATGGGAAGTGAAGAGAGAAACTTCAACAAAGAAGAAGGAGGTGGCAGGCAGCACTTTCTCCCTGAGATTTGAATCACTGTATGAGAGGGGTAAGCTCAAACCTGCAAATGCATGATGACTACTGGTAAAGTCAGAGTCCTCCATGGAGAAATGCACCAGTGGAATGAAGCAGAGAACTGGACCACAGTAACTGGTGAGTTATTCATATTCAGACAGCCTGGAAGAGAGGACAATTGACCAGGGACCATCTTGCAGAGGGTCCAGCTGAGCTCACTTCATCTAACAGTTCCAACTGCTCACTTCATCTATCAGCTCCCAACGGAGCAAGGTAGCAGGAGGCACATGGACAGCTGCAGGCTGAATGGGTCTGGTTCCAACCTCATGGTCAGAAACCAAACTAAACTTCAGTGAAATAAAGGTACAAGCTTCCTAGGATTATCCACTTCCCAACCATAAAACTACTGCTGGCTTGGTGGAATTAATCAGTATGGATCTGGACTCTGTCTGCACACATTGTCTACCAGTGACAGCAAAAAAACACCTTCAGGTGGACATTTTTTCTTTTCTTTTCTTTTTCTTTCTCCCTTTTCCTATTTTTTTTTCATTCTTTGTTCTTGTTTTTATATAAATGTGAATATGGTTTCTGGCTTTTTGTTGCTATTTTGTTCTTTGTTTATTTCTTCCTCTTCTCTTTCCTTCCTATCTTCCTTACCAGTTCCCCAAAGTTTGCATGATCCTCCTTTGTCCCCCAACCTTGCTTCTAAACTCTTCTTCTTCTATTTCTCTATTTTTTCCTTTGGCCCCTTTTAAATTTTCTCCCTGGAGGGTAAAATTGCCATACTGAGAGCTCATTTGCTGCATACAATTTTTTGGTTCATGTTAGATATTGTTATGTAACCAAACAATATTTCACACTAATTATAATAGTTATTTGTTTGTCATTTTCTAGGCATGCTTAATGCTATTGTTATTGCTGATTGTATCACTTTAGCCAAAGTAATATAACTGTTTTAACCAGTTTTTCTTCCTAAGGGTCATAAAAAATAGTATAAGCCAGTGCCAAAGAACAAGGGGCTGGACCAAGTAGGCAGTAACTTCTGATCATCAATAAATTGAAGAGATGTGGGATTATGCAAAAAACTCAAACCCTAAAGCTAGCTATACTTGGGTGACACCTCTGAGATGTAGTTATTTCCTAAGGGTTCTAAATGCTAACAATACAGCTACTCACCATAGGAAATTTACAAGCATCAATCTGGGAATCAAACTTAAAAAAAACTGAAGATGAGAAGATTCTTAAACAAGATGCAACCCCCAGACTTTCAGTTCACCAAAGAAAAATCCAGGGGACAATGAGGTGGAACAATCTGAAAGCCATCTACCTATGCTTTCTGAAATGGCAACAGTAGAAGTGACGAAGTAGATGAATGATGCCCTAAAAAAAATCAAATCAGAAATAATTTCTCAGATACCCACAGAGATGGTGATCATAATTAAACACATGCTTAGAGACTCTAGAGAAGATACAGACTTTAAAAACACTCTTATGAAAATTATGAAAACCATGAATGCCTAACATAAGAAAGAAATGGAATCCATAAACAGATTCAAACAGATATCTAGGAGATTAAAAATACCATTGACAGTATACATAGCAGTATGAGCCAATGTGAGAACAGAATCTCTGATACAGAAGACAGGATTGCAGTTAACAGTCATGAAAAGAAAGATTTCTTTAAAATAGCAAGGAACCATGAGAAATCAATCCAGCAGCTGCTAGGTGATCCAAATAAGAGTAACATAAGATTGATCAAAGTCAAAGAAAAAAACAGAAAATAGTGTAAATGATTTTTTTAAAAACTTGTTCTCACACATCATAGTAGAAAACTTCCATGTCAGGGAAAAAGAATTTGGCATACAAATCACTGAGCCATATAGAACTCCAATCAGCCATGATCAAACAAAAACATATCTCAAGCCATATAATAGTCAAGATTCCAGAAATTTAACACGAGAACAAAATATTAAAAACTGTTAGACAAAAGAAACATTCACCTAAGAAGAAAAGCCTATCAGAATCACAGCAGACATCTCAAAAAAGCAAAACAAAGCAAAGCAAAAAAACCTGCAAGTCAAGGAGAGCTTGGAGTGAAGTATCTCAAGACCTAAAAGAAACAACTTCCAACTAAGAAAATACCCCATGAAACTATATTTCAGAATTTTTTGAGAAATAAGATATTTCTATGGCAAAGAATACCTGAGAAAATTCATGATCACCAAACCAGCACGACAAACTGTTCTGAAGGACATTCTGGGAAAAGATAACAAGGATTACAACACCAAAAACCCCAGAAGAATGAATCCACCAGGCAAAGCAAACATTAAAAACAGGAGAAAAAAAGGGAGCCCACCAGAGGAAAATAACATGGAAAAATTAAGTCAATACATATCAATAATAATCATCATTGTTAATGGTCACAATTCACCAATCAAAAGAAACCAACTGGCAGAATGGATCAAGAAGCAAGATACGACAATATGCTGTGTGCAAAAACATATTTAACTTTTTAAAAAATGCTTAAACCAAAAGCCAAAGAATGGAAAACAGTACTCCATGTGATAGGAACCTGGAAAAAAGCAGGGGTAGTTTTTTTTATTACCAAAGTGTGTTTCAAGCCAAGACTGATTAAGAAAAACAAAGAAGGGTATTATATCCTTGTAAAATGGAATAATCCAATAAGAAGAGATAACAGTCATAAATATATATGCACCAAATACCAATATACCCAACTATTTTAAACAAGAATTAATAGAAAAAAATCAAATAAGTCCTAATACAATTTTAATGGGGGAACTCAATATCCTGTTGTCAAAACCAGATAAATTAGACTGAACCAAACTTTTGATCATAAGGTCTTAATAGATGTCATAAGTTGATACCAGATGTAGAACATCAGAATACACATTCTTCTAAGCTGCACACAGGTTGGACTACAAATTAGATCACATACTAGCTCATAGAACATGCTTAAGTAAGTGCAACTAGAGCCAGAGGTTTCATTTGACCCAGCTATTTCCCTTCTTGATATCTTCCTAAAAGAATTAAAAGCATCATACCATAGCAATATATGCAGATTCATGTTTATAGTAGCACAGTTTTTAATAGCTAAATCTTTCAAACAGTCCTACTGCCCACCAACTCTTGAATGGCCAAAGAAGATGATACAATAGAGTACTATTCTGCTTGAGACATTTCTAGCTAAACAAAAGCACCTTGAGACCATACTACTCTTAAGTGAAATAATCAGACACATATATGTAAATACTTATTAGTTTCTCTGGTACAAGAAACTGAAAGTGTAAATAAGGACCAAAATGTATAATAGATATTGTGAAATAGGAAGAAAATATTCAAAATGGGTAGGGAAAGTAGGGAGGCAGGAGGGGGAATAAAAGAAGGGAAAGGAAAAAAATGGGAAAAGAAGGAAACAAAGCTTACAAATAAGGAGGAGAGGAGAAGTTAAAGGGAGGATAAGGGAATGGGAAAAAAATCACATTATATTATGTACAGGTGTAAATTCCCTATGATGAATGTGATCACTATGTATACCTAAATGTACCAATAAACTTAATAAGAAAAAGTAAATTCTGATAGAAAAGTATATGATGAGTTATCTTATAGGAAGTTGAATAAATAAAATAAATCAGTCTTTTATGTATGTGAGAAAGGGAATGAAATAAACAGGAAATAGAAAAGTTTCTTTGACATTATTTTATGACAGCAAATGCCAACTAAAGAGCTTAAACAAGAATGGTACCAAAGATAGATTTTATGAGTTATATAAATGAAGAGAAGTAGAGATGGTGGTACCTACATGTAATCCCTGCACTCTGGAAGGCTGAGAAAAGAAAATTTAAAGTTCAAGCTCAGTCTAGACAACTTAGAGACTGAGTGAGATCCTGCTTCAAAAAATAAAAATACTAATAATTAAAAGGGCTGGAAGCATAGACCAGTTTGAAGGCTCTGGATTCAGTTCCCAGAATAAATAAATAAATAAATAAATAAATAAATAAATAACTTTAGCATTGTAAGAATGATAATGCAAGTGAGCATTTACACATAAGCCATGTAGAAGAGTGTATATACATAGTTCAGTACACGTAATTTGCAAATATAAATTGTTACCTTTATGTACTTATGCAATAAATTTTTTTAAACACTTTTTGTTTGCCAGGCACAAATGTCACTATTTTAATTACATCTCTATGCATTTAATGGAAGCCAAATTGTGGAATTTTCTACAGCGATTTGAAATTTGTGTCACTGTATTATATATTAATCACATGGGGGTATATTTCAACTAAGAGCCAGGCATAAATACCAATACCTATCTATTTTGTGCATGATGCCATTTTTCTGTTTCAATCCAGAGCACTTTCTTCAAATTTAATTCTGAAAGACACTGCTTTATTTTTTCATTTTAGAATTTGCTATTGGCTCTCAGGTATAGTGAATTGAGGTATGCTCCTTAGTTTCTGGCTCCTCGTGATTACTGGTTTTTTTCAGGAGTCTTTTAAATGTTTATTCTCTTTTTTCCCTTTCATCTTCCCTCTGTCCTTCTTCCTTGTCCCACAGATTCCTGCCCCTGCATTTCAATGTATGCCCTTTCAATTCACTTTCCATGCATTTATTACATAGAACAGGTCATGTTTTGTCCTCAAGGAGGTCAGAACTGTAGGCTTCCTGCCTTTTGTTCCTTCATGGGCTGGGGCTTCAAAGATTAAAGATAAAGTTGTTTAGAAGAGGATTAAAGGTTAGAGATAAAGTGTTGGGAGCCACTGAGCTAGTGATAGTTCACGCATGTGCACCCAAAAGCACAAAAGCCTGAACAGGGGTACCCAGAGGGCACAGAGCACTGAGAAACACCCTGAGGGCAAGGAGTGCTGGAGGTGAACAGGTGTTCCAGCCCCAAGAACACAGGGCATACGAAGTGAGCTAGATAAGCAAAGGGGCATGGTATGATAAATTTATATTAAAAAAATTGGGGTGGTTGAGCTGTCTCTTCCTCCCATCCCAGTTTTCTGTCTCTATCTTTATTTTCTTCATCCTCTTGTCACTCTTCCCCCTGGGAACTTAGAGAACTCTCTTGGCCACCGACAATAAAGTTGCTTTAGACACCCTTAAGATTGTCTGTAGATTGCACTATCACCAAGTGAGAGAGTTGTTGTGGGGTTGGTGGGATTAGGGGAGGAAACCATCTAGTTTCAGTTTGAAATGAAAGGTTTGCATTTGTTAGCAATATTTTTCTTTCCATATTTCTGTCTTGCCAGATTTTTATCATGATGTCCTCAATTAAGAAAAAAAATAATTTTAGTATATTTAACAGGATTCAAAGTTTGCAAGAGCCATATGAATCACCTCATAAACTGTGTAACATCAACTGTGACTTCTAGGCCTACCTCTGTTTGCAAAACATGTGTATGGAGATCCTTTCCAAAGAACCATCAGGACATTATCACTGAACATATGTGGCATCTTCCCCTTGCAGGTGACTGACTGGATAATCTATAGATAAAGAAGCAGAAGAGGGTGGGGCTGAGGGTCACAGAGTTGTTTTGACTCGGTGAATTTTCTATTGAGCCATTTTTTGGTGTTTTCAGATCTGTCCTCTTGCCATGGGGCACTGGACACAGTCATTTGATTCCTGGAAACTAAGCTGAGGGTATGGTTACTGTAGTAGCTGCTGTTAGAGTATGACTGGAAGGGGTACAAACTCAACCATAGTTGTGGTGACAAGGAGATTACCACAGGCACCATCCACTTCCCTATCCTGACTTTTCCTTATTCACTGCTCAGACTAACATAAGATCTCACATTATGACTGCTTGGAGGAGATGAAAAAAATGAAAGGAGTGGGGGAGAAAGTGTGTCTTGTCCCAGGTACTGCCGTGTCTGGGGCTAGCTCAGGCACCATACCCACAGCCAATACACAGTTCATGCCAACAAACATCCACTGGGAAGTGTCAAGACGGATGGGATGGTGTTCCTTGGAACTTTCCTGTAATTCCTTCTTGTTTTTCAGAGTAATATGTCCCTGTGCAGAGTACAGTTCCAGCTCTGCCTTCTGGACATACCTCAGACTAACCCATAGAGCTGACTCTGCCAGTCACCTGTGTCTAGTTGTCATTTACAGCCTACCACATGTTTTTTCTGGACCATAGGACCTACTTCAGATCATAGTATATTTCCTTCAGCTTGAAACAAGAGTTAAGAACACTTTTCCATTTTATGAATTCAAAAACATTTCATAAAATACATAATGAAGTGTAAATTTACTTTAAAATTATTTGAAGACTTTAAATTCCAAGTCCATTGACCTAGATGAATATTACCATGTCCTACCTTTACCTACTAGTAGAATCCTGGGCAAGTTACTTAACTTATCTACTCAGTTTCTCCATCTGTGAAATTCAAATAGCGAGAGTTAACCCACCTCAGAGGGTTGTTGTGAGATTGAGATTATTCAAGTGCCGTGCTTAGCAGGCCTTGAAAAATTCAATAAATGTTAACTTCCATTGGGATTTTTACTTACAGCTCTTTGCTGCTTTCTAACAAGTAATATACTTGACATATTACTTTTCTGTTAAACAAGCTCCTGCTATACACAATCTTGTGAATATGCTACACAGAGAGATATTGTAATCAATTGGACCACAAAGAGAGTCAACCAATCAGAACTCAGAAGGCCTTCCTCATGAGCCATTTGCACCTAGATGTGGGGACTCACACCAGTACCAGAACACCAGAATTAAATAGTGGTAATTGATGGCACACTTCTGAAAGTGGCAACAGGTAACTTGAAGATAAATACCATCTATAGCAAACAATTACACAATATTCTTTAACTTATTGAAAAAGCTTCTGCAAGTGCAATATAGGCAGACAATCAAACAGTGCAACCAAAAGTGGGAAGCTGGTACCTGGAATAAAGCAGCTTGACTCACAATGGACTTCTCCTGGGACCCCTTGCTCTCTATAACCTCCCACTGAGCAAAGCCAAAGGGCTTCCAATGCCACTCTGACAGACCCTAGAGGTGTTTCTGGTGTCGTCCTGTGCAAGCGCGCATACAAGCTTAGAAGTCTTCTCCAGGAGTTTGGGACCCTCTTGCTTGCATTAAAAGAGTATGCACTTTTCCTTTTGCTTGTCCAATAAAAAAATGTCAGTTTTAGAGTGAAAAGAAAGAATAAGGGTCAAGTGTTAATAGACCTAGCAACTTCTTAGGTGGACAGGCTGGCAGGATTTGCAGCTATAGAGAATTTTGCCACCACATGTCCTGAGGCTGAAGAAGAGAGTAAAGGCAGCTTGGTATAGAAGTGAAAGCTGTTTCCATTTATGTGACATTTTGAAATGCATAAAGATTTCACAAGTATGTCCTCATTTGAACTTCTCAATCACCCTGAGAATAGTGAAGGCAGGGTCATTACCACTTAAATGAAGAAATTTGGGCTGGGTAGTGTTGCTCAGTGGTAAATCACTTGCCTATCATGCATGAGTCCCTGGGTTCAGTCTTCAGCACTACAAAGCAACAAAAGCTGTCTGATTTAACACAGCCATTCACAAGTCATGAATCTTCTCTATAAAATCACATTAGCTGGCTTATTTTTATTTATTTACTTACTTATTTAGCAGTACTGGGAATTGAACTCAGAGCCTTCACAGTGAGCTACATCCCTAACCTATCTGTCTATTTATCTATGACACAGGCTCTCACTAAGTTGCTATGTTGCCCCAACTGGGCTTCAACTTGCCATTTTTCTGCCTCAACCAAAGAATGCTAGCATTATAGGCATATACCACCATGCCTCTTTTAGGCTCTAATACCCTCCAACTCATTTAATTGAGCACACAGGCCTCAGCTTACAAATATGAACTTCTAATCCATACAAATGGCCATTCTAACTCAGACTCATATGTCTAAAGGAAGCATGTGAACCCTCCTCTCCTTGGTCTAGGACACTTAGGCACCCACTCCAATACTACAAACTTCAGGGATTCCCCTCCCTACCATTTACACTGGTTGAAGACACAAGGAACCCAAAACTTCTGCCAATACAGTGATCCCCTCAAGTGAGAGGACACTCAAAGCTGTGGCCTGACTATATTTGGAGGAGATGGAGTTCCACACTGGAATATAGAATGCTGCTTTTTCTGAGGAAATCAAATTTTAAAGGCAGCTTTAGTTTTTAGTGCTACTATACTACAATTAGTTACATTATGAGTGAAATCTGCTGCTGTGGAAGCCTCCACTTCCTGTTCAGAGGTTCCTCTGAAGCAAACACTTTACATTTCAACAGATGTGGTTCAAGAACACAAGCTAGGGTTAAGGATACAGCCCTGTGGTAAGACATATGCTTAGCATGGAGAGATCCTGAGTTCAGTTCCCCAACACACACACACACACACACACACACACCTCTCTGTAGGTTGCATATTCCAATGTAATTAACTGTACTTCCTAACCTAAGACTTAGGAAGGTTAGTGGGTTATGTCACTTCATAGTCTCTGGCTTAGAGACTAGCACATAGATACTCGATAAATTATGTCAGATGCTTCTTTTCCTCTTAAATCATCATTTGCCTCCATTGTTAAATGCCTGTGTTCCTATAAAGGTCTGACAAACTAAGCAGCCTGTCAGCCTCCAATGATAGATCTAGAGTTTTAGAGTAGGAGTAAAGGATCTAAACCACTGTGGTAGATAAATCCTGGTGTTTTGATATTGATGCCATGCTTTTCCCCAAAGTGCCAGCCTGGGTCCACTGGTAGACATGACACTGGGCTGGGGGCCAGGTGCAGTGTTTGGCCTATTCAGGATGGCATTTCTTGTATATGCTGACATCACCTACCATAGAACAAGGAGGATAAATTGTGTGTGGGTCTTGAAAAAATCAGCACACTGTGGGCTCAGTCTGACTGTGCTTACTTTTTGGATATTTATAGAGCTATTCCCAAAATGGTTTCATAAACTCTACTAGCAAACACAAGAAGTTCATCAAGTATGTAGTTTTTTAGCTTTGTTTTTGTTTTCCAAGAGCATAAAATATAATAGGAGAAACAGACATTTATAAATAACTGATACTAGGCCAAAAGATAAGTGCTAGAACAGATATAAAATATACAAATATGATGCATTGAGAGACTTTCAAGTTGGAGGATCTTTAGAGCATTTTCAAGGGTATGAAATTAAAGCCTGGACTTAAAAAATAAGAAAGCTTTCAGAGAAGAGGCATAGGTACACTATGGTCAACCAAAAATGGGGAGTAGGTGGAGGCTGTAGAAACAAAAGTATAGTCAAAGGCACATCTGGGACAGATCTTGAAGTGCAACTGTGGAAACTTGGAAAGGCAGAGGAGCTTGGCCTTAATTCCAGAAAGGATCCACTGAAGAAGCTGAAGGAGGAAGAGCTATGATATGCTAGGTGTGTGTTCAGGAAGATCACAAGAGCATCAGGATGGAGGATGGACTCCTGTTGAAAGACAGGAAAGAGGAAGCGTGGAGGATGGCTGGATAAAGGCCTAGGCAGAAGATTCAGGAATCCACACATAGACAAGGGCAGAGATGACAGATGAAAAGGATGAATCTCCAATTAAAGGTTTTTATAGTCCATATATGTACCTCTTTCAGTTGGTTTTTGTAAGCACAGATATTATTCGTTTGGGAACTCTTTAGAGGGAGTATTACCCTGCTCAGAAAGTTGTAGTGCTTCATTCTTGCCTGTTGCATCACATCCAGTCTTCCCATGCTGACTTTCAAGGATCCCTTAACAGACTGATACATGATTCCTCCATTGTCATACAAATGCTAGCACTAAAGATATCATTTAGCTCTGTTTTGACGAAGCCAAACTGCTCAAGATTTCTGGCCTTGCCTGGACTCCTGGCTCTGAATGTCTCTTCCCTCTTACTCTTTCCTCTCAGCTGAGATAATGTGACATGTCTCCTCCCTTCAGAGAAAAAGAAGGAAAGACAGAGATGAAAGAGAGAGATAAAAGAGAGAGAGAAAGAGAGACTTGAATGACCACATTGACACTGTCCCCTTGGTTTAAAAGTAATATAAAATAGGGAGACAATCCTCATGTGTAATTTAGTTCCAAGTCTTCATTATGTTTAGTGTGTCTCATCCTACTGGGGCTCTCTGGGGTCTTCACTGAGATATAATAGAAGAGATTCTTATAGCTCACCTAGGCACACAAGAGGAAGGCCAAGATAGAAAAAGTGGGTGAGGTTTAGTCATATACTTTTTCCTGCTTTACAATTCAGTCAAGACTAACCAGTTTGGCCCAGTTCTATATATGCACTTATAGAAGATCATATTTGAAATGTTTCCCTGCTGCAAAAAAGGTTTTGAGTGTACTGACCTAGTCCAACTTATTTTTCATGCAAAAGTGGAGAGCAGACTTACAAAGATTTGCTCTTGAGAGGGAGAAGACAGATGGCCGATCAGTGGGCAACAGAATACAAAGCCTCCTGGGAGAAACAACTCATATGCCAGAATAAAACACACTGGAGAGACCCAGACAGAGGGAGATGGACCCTCTTGACACAGGAAGAAATTAAAATATAAAAAACCTTGTCAAATACTTCGGGACTACAACTGAAACAGCTAAAAACTACGGGACACAGCGTTTTCATGATGACCTGCCAAGTTTGCACCATCTTAAATCTGCACCGGCCAGCAGAGCCGCCCAAACTCTTTCCCACCACCACTCACAGGAAGCACAGCAGTGCTGAAGTCGGGGGTTGGTGAGCCCAATGGAGAGCAGAGAGTGGAGCCAGTAGAGGGACCTTCATTGATCCATGGTCAGTGCTGGGAGTGAGACCCCCTCAATGGGAAGGGCGTTACCAGGTGGATGACATGTTGGAATCGGGCAGGAGGAGCCTGAACTGGGAGTGATAGTGACATTGGTTGGTTGCTCCCCCACCAGAGCAGATTACTGGGATTTGCTTGAACTGGGCTGCACCCCTGGTCAGGACCCAATGAGCTGTCCTAAATCGATTCCCTGTGCACGCACTAACTGGGTGAAGGCACCTGAAGTTTGGCTGGCCCAGTGGGGAGGCACAGGCATATATAGCCTGCTTACACCTGAGTGACAACAGCAGGCAGGAGAGGGTGGGGTTCCCTTGCCAGCATGCTTTGGAGGAAACATGGCCAACAAGGAAGGGGGCTGGGACCTTCACTGTAACCTGTGTGGAGGAAGTCAGGGCCATGACAGGAGAGAGAGGCAGGAGGAGGCCCCTGGCCCAGAACCCTGAAAGCCCTGATCCAGGAGAAGGAAAAACAAGGGAGACTGAGGGTGGCAAACACACAACATCGCACATGGCTTCAATGGACATTAAGAGAGATCTTCAGGACCTTGTAGATGAGCTCAAAACTGAAATATTAAATCAGGTAAAGCAAGATATGAATAGAGTAATAAAAGAAATGCCCTCAGGAAGCATCTCTCAGGAAGATACAGGCAGAAGAAGGGAGGAACACAAAAAAAGGAGAGAAACATTTGATAAAGAATATAAAGAAAATATACAATACATGAAGCAGGTTCAAAGAGACTACCAGGAAATTAAAAACTCCATTGAAAGCTGGCAAAACTCCTTAAAAGAAACTAAGGATAGACTATCAAAACTTGAAGACAAGTTTGCAATGTGTGATCATGAAACGAAAGATCTCTTAAAAATAACAAGGAAACAGGTAGTAACAATACAAAGGCTTATTTCTTATTCTTAAGAATAAGAAATGTGAATAAAGAAACAGGAATACATACATGCAAATTACAAAGGCTATTCACAGAAATAATTAAGGAAAACTTCCCAAGCATGGGAAAAGAAAATGACATTCTTTTGTGTGAGGCATACAGAACTCCAGCCACCTACAACCAAAACAGATTTACACCCAGACATATAATAATCAAGATACCAGAAATTGAATATAAAAACAATATTAAAAGCCATCAGAGAAAAGAAACAGTTTACCTATAAAGGTAAGCCCATCAGAATCACGGCTGACTTCTTGACACAGACCACCAGATCAAGAAGATCTTGGAGCGAAGTCTTCCAAGCCCTGAAAGAAAATAGCTTCCACCCCGGATTGATGTACCCTGCAAAACTGTCACTAGAAATTAATGGCGAAACAAGATGCTTCCATGACAAAGAGGAACTGGGGGAGTTTGTGACCACCAATCCAACCCTGCAGAGAATACTGAAGGACATTCTAGAGAGAGAGAAAAAAAAATACCAGGATTTTAGGAACAGTGGCAGAAAGGCCTCAATGAGTGGGGCAGGCAGTAGAATGAAGGAGAAAAGTAGCATAGCAGAAATGAGGCAGAGAAGGATGGCTAGAATCTCTAACATAGATGGCCTTGATACACTATATTGTTAATAGTGCACCAGGATTTAAAACACACATTACTCACACTACTCTGCTTAGATGTATTATATTCTGTTCCAGTCATTCTACCTGTACTAGATTTGAGGGCACAGACAGTTATCCTGAAAATAACAGGATATAGTACGGTAATCATCCTTAATTTCCTATTAACTTAATCTAAAGTAAAACCTACACTGTTTTACCATGACTGATTGTAATTGAATCTGGTTTGTGAGATCGCTGTTTTGTATTGGTAGATTTTATTCAAAGCTATTATGATTGATAGTATCAAGTCTGAGAGTATAAGCAACTGCACTTAAGATGACAAGATCCACTAGAATATCCACTCTGGTTTAATTATTACCTGCCTTTGAAGTTTTATACTGTCTACAATGTTTTATTTTTACTTATATTGCTATTTACTGCTATATTCAATTATGCCTGATGATATAGACATTCTATTGAAGATAATAAGAAACAACACAGTAATCATTGTGGATCACCTTGTACTGTGGTTTTATATGATTTTTGGCTTCATGTTTTTATAGGAATTTATTTTGTTTTGTCTTGCTAAGTTTTGTTTCTCCCTCTAATACAGAAAGGATAGAAATACACATAGAGATTCATGCATGCGTAGCTGTTTACACTCTCACTGTTTGAATATCTACTTTGTATGCTTTAATTTTGTAACTTGAACAACTATTTCTAAGAGGATAATACGTAATTTATTAACTAGTGATTTCTTATAGTTTATCTTTTTTTGGAATTCTGTATTATCTCTACACTTTACATGCTTTTGCTTCTCTTTAAATTAAAAAAAAAAAAAAGAAAAAACCCAAAGATTTGCTCTTTTCATTTGCTTCCTGGTCAGGTGCCTGCAGGACATAGAAACACAGGCTGAAGCATTAAGAAACCTCAACCCAGGGTCCTGGAATTTCCACTCTGTCTGTTTCTGGATATAACAGTTGTTCAATGCAATTTATTTTGAGAAACTCTGTAATCCTTGAGTCAGAAGGTGGTGGCATTCTGAATCTATATTGGGCAGGAAGTGGTGAAGCAACCCAGTAAATCTGTGATTGAACTGTATTATATGGTAATGTTAGGAAGTAGGATGAAAAGTTTAGACAGCTTTCCTTTCAGGTGTCTGGAACAAGGAAACAACCTTTATGGCTGCTACCAGGGACTCAGTCTCACTTTGCAAATGTCCTATGTGGTACTCTTTGTTTTCGGAAGTCAAACCGTACTTCACTACCTGTTCCTGACAAACAATGTCAGCATCTGTTCCTAACAAACAATGTCTGTTTCAGGTTTTATTTTTAGCCAACTTTAGCTGCCACCTACCCCTACTCTACTCTTGGCAATGATCTCAAAAGACAATGAATTGAAGCAGAATCAGTCCCTAGAGTTTTCCTTATCAGAGGGAAACACCTAGAACTGCCATGTTCCCTTCTCTCCCAAATCTCTACAAAGACAGGCAGCCTTTCTCTTACTTGGCCAAAAAAAAAAAAAAGAAAGAAAGAAACCCATGTGGCTGCTTGTTTAGAGGGGTGGTGGCAGCTTACATTGTTTTTTGTCTTTACTGATTGTCAGTAGTGGAGCACCCCAATTTAACCATATCTAGTTGGCAAACTGTGATTTACCTCATCTCCTCATTGTAAATTCTCCTTCTAGTCCTAGGCACACACCATGTTGAAACATTTAATTGAGAGTTAAGCATGTGCCAAGCAGGCAGTTTTCCAAAATGCCACTTATAAGCATTGCTCAAACATTACTGGCTCTAAGATACACTGAAGGCTGTGAAATGAAGGAGAACACATTTTCTAAAACATCTTTCAACAATATCACTACTGTATTCCATCATTCATTCAATAGATATTTATTTAGTACATTAAATTACTATGTACTAGGCACTGGTCTAAGCAGTGGGATAGTGTACTGAGCAAGAGGAGGTCTTTCCCACAGTGGAATTTATGCTGCATTATGGAGGCAAGCAATATATAAGGATAACTGAAGTTCCTCACAGGTAAACATTGAGATGATATGAAATATGTGATCTGTTAATGAAGCAGAAACTAAAGTTGATAGGAGCAATAAAGAAATATGAAACCATGGTGAAGTTGGAAGAATTAAACCTTTGAAATCTAAAATGATGAACAGTAGGATGCAAAATATACTTGTACAACAGTGGTCTATTAAGATTTAATTTATTTTTTTTTCTTTCTAAAACTGTATTTTCACATTATTATGTTTACAGAAATATAATGTTTAACAATAGTTTACCTTGTCTGCTATGGTTTGTATCTGTATGTCCCCTCAAAATTCATTCAGTCATGGGAAGAAGGCTGAATACACAGTTTGTGATTGATTCACAGGCTAATGATAAAGTTAAGCATACATGTGCTACACCTGCCTAGAGTGGGTACTCTGCATGCAATATAAGGGTCAGAAAGATGTTCCTCTCTGTCTCTCTGTTTCTCTCTCTCTCTGTCCTTCTTTGTCTCTCTGTCTCTCCCCCACCTCGTTGTTTTTGATGTCTTCATTGCCATGATCTGTTGCTCCTCTGACACAGAGCCAGCCAATTATGGACTGAACCTCTGTAAACTGTGAGTTAAATAAATATTTCCCCCTTTAACTTTGGGTATCAGGTACTTTGTTTCAGCAACAAGAAAGTAACTAAAACAGAATTTGGTACCAGAAGTGGTGTCATTGCTATGACTACATCTGACCATGTGGTTCAGGAACTTTTGGAAATGACTTTTGGGAAGACTTTGGGAGGATTCAGAGATGCTGGCTGAAAAAAACAGAGCTGTAATGCCTTACACTGTTATGTATGGAAGATTCTGGTTAGAGCTCAGAAGACCAGAGAGCTTGTAAAGACCAGGTTCAGGAGGCTTCTGCTGGCAAGAAGGGTGGCATTGGCTGCTGGACTCCAGGAAAGGGTACAAGTGCTACACCTGCACGCTCCACTCAGTGTTATGGCTTAGAAGAAAGTTTACCTACATTTTGTTCATGTTCAGACACTGCCTGAGACAGGGATTAAAGGCAGTGGATCAATTAATCTGGCAGAAAAAATTTCAAGGTAGTGGATGGCTACTATTGGGGGCTTTTAAGCAGATCTATGTTTAGAATCAAGGGAAAAGAGCCCAGCACAATAATTTAAAACACTGTGAATTTGGCCAGAAATGAAACTCCTGTAAAGCTGTGGACTGCAAAGATAGAGAAGAGGAGACCTTGATTGCTGAGGAGGAATGGGAGAGTAGAAAAGATGGCATGAGAGCATCACAAGAAGCAGCAGGTCTCTACCCTCTGAAGCCTCAAAATTGCAAAAATGAAAGACATTGCTTTGAAAAAAAAGCCACAGAACACCATGTTCCAGAATGACGGCAGCCTGGAGAATTTGTTCCGTGGAATTAGATTCAGAATGCTCAGCAATTCAGGCACTCTGCATGTGAAATGAGAGGATTATGGGGTCAGGAAAGATTCTACTTTGATTTGAGAAGGACCGGGAAGTCAGTGTGCCCCTGAGAAGCCAGTATGTGAAACTGTTAGTGTCAAGTTGAAGTTGCAGTGGACACTCCAGAAGTTTGGAGAAGCCATGAATGTGGATCATCTGAGGGAAACTGCAAGTAGGGAGTAGAGCCAACCCAAGAGAGAAGCCATAGGAGCTACAGTCACTGGAAGTCCTGTAGGGGCAGAGCCACCTCAGCCCTTTGGAGTTCATATCTTGCCACAAATTGTCTCAGATGCTGCACATGGAACTACAGGACTTAATGTTTGTCCTGCTGGATTTTGGACTTGCTTTGGTCCAATTCTTATATATCCCTCTGTTTGTAACTTTTTGAATGGAAATGTTTATGTTCTGCCATAGAATATTGGAGATGTTTGACCTTCTTTTCATTTGTACAGCAGCTCACAGCTAAGAATTTGCCTTAAAGTTCAGAGGAGACTTGGAACTTGAACTTCTTGAAAATGCTAATACTGTTAGGACTTTGGTGACTTTTATAGATGGACTAAATGTCTTTTGCATAATGCAATGTACATGAATCTTTGGGAGGCAGCAAGATGTTATGGCTTATTTCTAGATGTCTCCCCAAAGCCTCATGTAGTCATACAGTTTTTCAGTAGTGATGGAATATAAAGTGCATTGCTGATTTGTAGCGCAATACTGGGATTAAGGGTCTTCTGATTAAGGTTGGGATTGCTACACCCTCCCTAGGGCAGGAAGCCTGCATATAATAGACAGAAAGAGGCTACTCTCTCTCTCTCTCTTTCTGTCTTTGTCTGCCTCTCTTTCTCTTTCTGTCTGTCTCTCTCTCTCTTTCTCTCTCTCTGTTTTTGCTTTGTTCTGCTGCCATGAACTGTTGCCCTCTGTCTTGGGGCCAGCCAATTATGGACTGAAACCTCTACAAACTGTGAGCCAAATAAACATTTCCTCCTTTAATTTTGGGTGTCTCAGCAATGAGAGAAATCTAAGACAACTATTGATTGGAATTAATGTAGTTCTGTGTCTGGAAGAATGGACTTACTTAAGACAGAAGCCCCACCCTGGGTTTAGGGGCCTGGATGGAATATAAATGGACAGAAAGAAGGCAGGCTGGCTGCTCACTGCTTACTGCTGCTGCTGCTGCTGCTGCTGCTTGCTGCTCTGATGCCACAGCATGAACTGTTTCTCCTCTGCAATAACCCCTTTGCTATGCTGCACTGCCTTGATGCTAGCTGACTATGGCCTGAATCCTCTATGAACTGTGAGCTAAAATACACCTTGCCTCTTTAACTTTGGGTATTTTGTCTCAACAACAATAAAAGTAACTAAGATAAGTACCATGGCCTTGAATTGTCAGTCTAACACTTTCCTGGAAGTCTTATTATGTTACATCCTTTGTCATGTAGGGGACAAAAATTTGGTTATTATTGGAGTGGATGTTTCTCTAGACATGGCTTTGCCTTTTTTGCCCATCATGTTCCTGTAAGAAATATCATTTATGAGCTTAACAAATGCTTGATTCACTGTTAGGAAATTTTACATGTAATTCTTTCTAGCATTAGGGTAATACTAGTTTCTGTAACAATAACAGAAAGATTCAGTAGTTTAAGACAATGGAAATTATTCCTGTAATCACCCAGCATGAACGTCTCTGGCAGACTGCAGCATTCCTTAAATAGTTTGTAGGAGCCATATTATGTTCCAGTATTTCCTTAAAAACTCAGTTTTCAACATTTAGATGCTGGACATAAGAAGAGAATGTGGATAATCCTTCCAGTTTCTTAAAAATTTCAACCTAGAAGTATCACACATCATTTCTATCATGTTATGCCGATGATAGCTAGTTAAACACAAGGAATTTGGGGATTAAGTCAGTTCCACGATGTGTCAATATTTAGTGGATAGTAAACTATCTAGGTCTAATATTAGCAGTATTTCAGGCAGATAAACTGCTCATCTTTTTGGAGAAGAGTTCTTTGGATTCTTTCATAGTGCAAGAGAAAGAAATTTACTTTCTTTTGAATTGAACAAACTCCTGATCCATTCTTGAAGACTAGAATACTAAACACTATAAAGGAAATTAACACCTCTCATTAAATTGATTTCTAAAAACATTGTTATTGGAAATTCATTGAGACTTGACCCCATTCAGAAGACAAGATCTTAATTTTCAGGTCTATATTAGGTCCTGAATGTCAATGCCACATATTTGTACTTACTAAAAATTGTTCCAATAAAAACTGCATTAGTACCTGGAGCTACTGCTCCAGTTGGCAGCTCTTTGATTTGCAAAATATGTTTGCATGAAGCTGTTTGATTTTTTTTTATTTTCTAGTATCCTTTCCACCAGCACAATTGAAGCTAGAATTTCCATTTTGATAAAGGAATAAAAAATTAACACGCTATTTGTAAACTGATGTTTAGTAATATTGAGAAACTTGAAGTATTAGAGAATGTCTTACGTGCATGGTCCTAGATAGTTTTGTGAAGAGATATCTCTTCATTA
The DNA here is from genome assembly GCA_004027455.1 of Hydrochoerus hydrochaeris. Taxonomy (NCBI): domain Eukaryota; kingdom Metazoa; phylum Chordata; class Mammalia; order Rodentia; family Hydrochaeridae; genus Hydrochoerus; species Hydrochoerus hydrochaeris. Next base: position 17,644 of record PVLA01010973.1, on the reverse strand, counting down.
CTTGTGAAGATACATTACTTCATTACTTACGTTTACATTGTTCCTCAGGATATTTTAAGTCATATTTTTTCACTTTTCCCAGAGGTTCTTCTTATTTGGGGGCTACCTTTTTGTTATTGTTGAGGCTTACTTCAATGATTGCATTATTTTAACATGGTTTCTTGCAACTATGGTTGGATGTTTTGCACGTCTTCCAAGAAGGACTATTTTACTTTTTAGAGTGACTGGCTTATTAACTTTGGGAACTATTTGCATGCCAGGGCTGATATAAATTAAAAGTCAAGTCTATCTCATTTCATTTTATCCCCTGAAAAGTTGACAATGGAAATACCTTGCCTGTAGTATTCTTCACTTAAGACTAAGAGAAATTAACTGTTTAATCATCTTAATTATCTTGCATATAAATATATTTTTTCTTTTTCCCTTCCTTCATTTCCCATTTCTCCCACTCCAGTTTCTCTTTTCTTTTGAATAGTTTCTTCCTAATTCACAATAACTATTGTGTATTTTGGACCCCATTGACTCATTCAGTTTCTCATAGTAGTGAGACAATACACTGTTTACACATGTAGGTCTGATTTATTTCACTTGTGAGTATGCTCTCAAGTAGTATCCATTTACCTATAAAAGTCTCCAGTTCATCCTTCTTTGTGGCTGAGTAGTACTCCATTATATATGTTTTCTAAAATCACATCTTTTTTTTTTTTGTACTGGGAATCAAACTCAGGACCTTGCGCTTAAGCACAAGGCAGGTACTTATGCCACTAAGCTATATCCCTGGAAACCACATCTTTTTTTTATCCATCCCACAGACAATGGGCATTTGGGTTGTTTCCAAGATTTAGCTATTACAAATTATGCTGCTAGAAACATGGGTGCATCATATTGCACCCATGTTTTTAGTAGTTCTGGGATAATAGTTAGGCTGAAAGATACCTCTAATCCTAGTTTTTTGAGGAATCTCCATACTGATTTCCACAGTGATTGCTCCAGTCTGCACTCCTGCCAACAGTGGAAGAAGGGTTCATTTTTCCCACCAGCCCCACCAGCATTTATAATAGGTTGATTTCTTGATATTAGCCATTCTTTCTGAGATGACATGGAATCTCAGTGTTGTTTTAATGTGTTTCTCTCAGATGACCAATGATTTGAACATTTTTTTATATATTTATTTGCCATTTGAATTTCTTCATCTGAGAAGTGTGTATTCATCTCAGATGCCAATTTTTGGATTGGGCCTTTGAATTTGTGGAACCTGATTTTTTTCAACTCTTTATATGTTGTAGATATAAATCCTTTCTCTAAGAACCAACTAGTTATAATTTTTTCTATGTTGTGGGTTGTCTTTTCACTCTGTTGGTGGTGGGTTTTTTTTTAAGTTAGAAAAGAAAAACAAAAAACAAAAGAGATAAACAACAACAAACCCAAAACAATAACAACACAGGTTTTCAAAACAGAATGAAAGAAATTTAACAATGATTATTATATGGCATATTGTTCTCTTTTTTCAAAGAAAGAAAAAATAAAGAAAATAGAAAAACAGAAAAAAAGGTAGAACAATACTAAATTCAAAAAAATTAACATCATAAAATTGCTAGTTGATACATTACCTGTTGTCATCTTAAAAATAGTTGCCAAAGTCACAAAACTAAAGAATAAACAGTGGCAAGACACTCAAACATTGACAGTGCAAATTCTTCTGTTCAATGATCCAACAGAAATTTAGTAATATGGTCATCTATATGACAAACTATACATACTGTTATACCCTTTACAGCACTTTCCTTCCCTATAACTTTCACAATATCTATTACACTTTTTGGATCCCATTATTCTGTCAGTTTTTATTATTTTTTACACTAGAGGGACAATTTGATATTTACTAATGTGAGTGTTGTTTATTTCACTAATGTGAATATTCTCAAGTTGCCTTCATTTACCTATAAAGACCTCAAGATCATCCTTTATTATAGCTGAGTAGTATTCCATTGTATAAAAATACCACATCTTTTTCATCCACTCTGTGGTAGATGGGCATTCTGGTTGTTTCCAAGATTTGGTTGTCACAAATTGTGCTGCTATGAACATGGGTGCATATATATCTCTGTGACATGACCTTTTCAATTTTTCTGGGAAAATACCCAGGAGGAGAATAGCTGGATTGAGTGGAACCTCCAATCCTAGTTTTTTGAGGAATCTCCATACTGATTTCCACAGTGGCTGCACCAGTCCGTACTCCCACCAACAGTGGAGAAGTGTTCCTTTTTCCCTGCATCCTTGCCAACATTTGTTACCAGTTGTTTTCTTGATGGCAGCCATTCTTTCCAGAGTGAGATGAAATTTCACTACTGTTTTAATTTGCATTTCTCGAATGGTCAGTGATGGTGAACATCTTTTCATGTATTTAATTGCCATTTGTATATCTTCATCTGAGAACCGTATGTTCATCTCCGATGTCCATTTTTGAAGAGGCTCTTTGAATTTGAAGTTTGATGTTTTTCAATTCTTTATATGTTCTGGATATAGGTCCTTTGTCTGAGGGATTGTTGCCTAAAATTCTTTCCCATTCTGTGGGTTTTCTTTGCACTTTGTTGGTGATTGCTTTTGAAGTCCAGAAACCTTTTAGTTATATGAGATCCCAGTTGTTGATTCTTTGAAGTATTTCCTGTGCAGTTTGCACTTTATTCATGAATTCTTTGCCTACCCCTATGTCTCCAAGATTTCTACCTAATTTGTCCTCCAGTAGATTTAGGGTTTCTGTCTTAATGTTTAGATGCTTGATCCATTTAGACTTTAGTTTAGTGTGTGGTGATAGGCATGGGTCTGTTTTCAGTCTTCATCATATAGAAAGCTGATTTTTCCAATACCATTTATTAAAGTTTTTTCCAGTGAACAGTATAGAGGTATATACTGTCTATTCCCCTTTATGAAATGTAAGTTGGCTGAGGGTCTTTGTAGTTGTGCTTGCATCTTCTAATTTATTCCATTGATCTTCAGGTCTATTTCTTTGCCAGTACCATACTGATATTATCACTGTGGCTTTATAGTATAGTTTCAAGTCAGGAATTGAGATGCCTCCTGTCTTGCCTTTGCTGCCCAGAATTGCTTTTGCTATTCTAGGTTTCTTCTATTTCCAAATGAATTTTAGGAATATTTTCTCTAGATCTGTGAGTTATGTTGATGGTATTTTGATTGGGATTGCATTGAATCTGTATAACAGTTTTGGAAGTATGGCCATTTTCACAATGTTGGTTCTTCCTAGCCAAGAGCAAGGAATATCCTTCCACTTTCTAATATCCTCTTAAATCTCTTTTTTTAGAGTAGCACAGTTTTCAGCATATAGATCTTTTACATTTTTAGTTAAGTTGATTGCTAAGTATCTGATTTTTTAGATCTTATTGTCAAAGGCCATATTTCCATAATTTCTCTTGCAGTGAGTTTTTGGTTTGAATACAGGAATGCTATTGATTTTTCAGTGTTGACTTTGTGTCCAGCTATGCTGCTGAATTTATCACCTCTAGTAGTCTTTTAATGGAGTTTTTGGGGTCTTCTATGTAGAGTATCATGTTGTCTGCAAATGATGATAATTTAACTTCTTCTTTCCCTATTTTTATTCCTTTTATTTCTCCCTCTTATCTGATTGCTCTGTCTAATATTTCTAAAACTATATTGAATACGAGTGGTGAGAGTGGACATCCTAGTCTTGTTCCTGATTTTAGAGAGAAAACTTTCAGTTTTTGTCCATTTAGTATAATGTTAGCTGTTGGTTTGTCATAGATGGCCTTTATCAGATTGAGGTATATACTGTCTATTCCAAGTTTCTGTAGGGTTTTTATAATGAATAGGTGTTGGACTCTATCAAAAGCTTTTTCTGCGACTATTGAGATGATCATGTAATTTTTTTGGCTCTGTTTATGTGGTGTACTACATTTATTGATTTGTGTATGTTGAACCATCCCTGCATTGCTGGAATAAGGCCCACTTGGTTGGGGTGTATAATCTTTTTGGTGATTTGTTACATTTTATTTGCCACTATTTTATTGAAAATATTTGCATCAATGTTCAATAGTGAGATTGATCTATAGTTCTCCTTTTTGGTTGGGTCTTTCTCTGGTTTTGGTATCAGAGTAATACTTGCCTCCAAGAATGATTTAGGGAGGATTGCTTTTCTTTCAATTTCATTGAAGAGTTCAAGGAGTATTGGCATCAAATCATCTCTAAAATTGCTTGTAGAATTCAGCTGTGAATCCATCAGGACCTGGGCTTTTCTTTGTTGGTAAGTTTTTAATTCTGTTTTCAATTTCAATAGCTGATATTGGGTTATTCAAAATTGCTATATTTTCTTGATTGAGCTTTGGTAGTTCATATGTTTCTAGAAATCTGTCCATTTCCTCTGTGTTTTCTACTCTATGTGAGTAGGGATTTTCAAAGTAGGTATTCATGATCTTTTGAATTTCCACGGGATCTGTAGTAATTTCCCCCTTTTCAGTTCTTATTGTGTGAATTTGGGTTTTTTTTTTCTTTCTTTCTCTTGATAAGGTTAGCTAGGGGTTTGTCAATTTTGTTTATTCTCTAAAAAAACCAGCTTTTTGATTCATTAATTCTTTGTATTTTTTTTTTTTAGTTTCAATTTCATTGATTTCTGCTCTAATCTTTACAATTTCCTCTCTTCTCTGAGCTTTGGGTTTAGCTTGCTCTTCCTTTTCTAGAAGCTTGAGACAGAGCTTTAGGTTGTTTATTTGTGCTCATTCTGTTTTCTTGATATGATAATTTATTGCTATATATTTCCCTCTTAAGACCACTTTCATTGTGTCCCATAGATTACATTGCTGTTTCTGTATTTTCATTGAATTGTAGGTATTGCTTTATTTCTTCTTTAATTTCCTCTGCAGCCCACTGGTTGTTCAAGAGGTTGTTTATTTAATTTCCATGTATTTATGCAGGTTTTACAATTTCTTTTGCCATTAATTTCCAGTTTCAGTGAGCTGTGGTCAGATAATATGCATGGGATGATTTCAATACCTTTGCATTTACTTAAGAATGTTTTATGGGATAATATACGGTCTATTTTGGAGAATGTCTGATGTGCTGCTGAGAAGAATGTGTATTCTGATATGGTAGGGTGGAACACTCTATAAGCATCTACTAAGTCCAATTGCTCACAGGTATGATTCCATTCTGTTATTTCTTTGCTGACTTTTTGTCTAGTTGATCTATCTCTTTGTGACAATGGGCTGTTAAGATCCCCTGTTATAATTGTGTTCTTGTGTATTTGATTTTTCATGTCCATTACTGTTTGTCTTATTAGTTGGGTGCTCTGGTATTTGGTGCATATATATTTATAATTGTTAGTTCTTCCTCTTATAGTTTTCCACTTGCAAGTATGTAGTGGCCTTCTTTATCTCTTTTAATCATTTTAGGTTGAAGTTCACTTTGTCTGAAAACAGAATAGCTACCCCTGCCTTTTTCTGAGTTCCTGTTGCATGGAATACTGTGTTCCATCCTTTGACTTTTAGTCTATGAGTTTCTTTTTGGGTCAGATGCACTTCTTGTATACAGCATATTATGGGATCATGTTTCTTGGTCCATTCTGTCAGTCTATTTCTTTTTATAGTTGAACTGAGGTCATTTACTTATGGATAGCACTGATATGTACTGGCTTGACTTTGCCATGTTATGTTCCAGTTGTTTGCTTTCTACTTTCCCCCTTATTTAATTGCTTATCCTACCTGGTGGTTTCTTTCTTTTGTTGTTTTGGGGATTATGGTCATTTTTATCTCTTTCTAGCATGTCTTTTAATACTCTTTCTAGAATTACTTTGGTAGATTTGAATTTCTTAAGTTCTTTGTCATGGAAGTCTCTTGTTTCTCCATTAAATTTGAAAGACTATTTTGCTTGGTACATCAGTCTGGGTTGAAAGTTGTTTTCTTTTAGGGCTTGAAATACTTCACTCCAAGCTTATCTTAACCTGAAAGTCTTGCTGAGAAGTCTGCCGTGATTCTATTAGGCTTTCCTTGGTAGGTGAGTTGTGTCTTTTCTCTAATAGCTTTTAGTATTTTTTTATGCTCTATGTCTGAGATCTTAATTATTATATGTCTTGGTGTAGATTTGTTGGTTATGACTGTTTGGCATTCTATATGCCTCACTTATTTGTATATCAGATTTTTTTCCCCATATTGGGAAATGTTCTGCTATTACTTCTGTGAACAGCTTAGTTATGTCCTTTACGTTGTCTCCTGCCTCCTCACTGATGCCTATAAATGTTATATTGTTTCTCTGGCATCATCTTGAAGCTGCTGAATTGTCATTTCATGTTGCTTTGCTATTTTTAAAACTTCTATCCTTTCATGATCGCTAATTGTGATCCTGTCCTCAAGGTCTAAAATTCTATCCTCAGCTTCATTTAAACAGTTTTTCCAGCTTTCAATAGAATTTTTTGTTTCTTGACTATCTCTTTGAATTTGTTTCATGGATTTGCTTGTTTTCTATATTGTTCATTCAAGGTTTCAATCAATTTCCCATGCTCCTGGTTTTTTTTTAATCTATTTCTTCCCTAGTTATGTTGAGCAAATCCTTTACTAAGGTTGTTGTTTCTGTCTTTACATAAGAGATTACTTCTAATTTGATTTCCTCTATAGCCTCATGGATTTCTTTCTTTACTTCATTTGCTATATTTTTAGACATTTTTGGTGTATGACTTTTAAAGTCCTCTATTTCACTGTCACCTGTTCTTGCACCTGATGGACTAGATGTTTGAGATTGCATTTTGGTTTTTCATTCTGTCATTTTCACCTTCTTGGCCAATATCTGGTTATTTATTCCCCATAGTCACAACTGTCAGTATTATATCTCCTAGGGTCCTACTGTGTGGTTTATGTCCACCCAATTGTTGGGTGTATAGTGACCAGAACCTGCCAGAGTCCTCTGTCTGGGCAAGGAGCCACCAAGTCTCACTTCAAATCAGCACTGCCAGTCCACTGCAGTTCAAGTTTCTGGGAGGGAGAATAGGGGCCAACGTTCACAGCATTGCTTGGTCTAAGAGATGGGGAGGGTAGCTGAAGGCAGCAAGCTGAGCCAGGGTGTGTGCAGCAGTCCTCTGTGTCAGCACACAGGAGGAGCATGCCTGGTCACAGGCATGGCTCAGTGGCCAGAGCTGGGGTGGAGTGGGGCAGTCATCCTCCAGGCCTGCATGCATCAGGAGTCACAGGAGTGCGGGTGCAGCTCAGTGGCCCAAGCCAGGGTGGAGCTTGGTGGTCAGTCTCTGGGCCAGCAGCATTGGAAGGGCCCCATCATGCACAGGCTAGACTCAGCTGCCCAAGCTGGGGTGGAGCTCAGTGATGGTCCTCTGGGTCGGGGCAGTGGAAGGGTGCGGATTCACACAGGCTCAGCTCCATGGTCCGACCTGGGGTGGAGCTCAGTAGGTGGTGATTGTTGTCATTCCAAAGCATTTTGATAAAGTGAGATCTCATTTGTTGATTATTTGCAGTATTTCCCATGCAGTCTGGGTTTTGTTCATAAAGTCTCTGCCTATGTCATCAAGATTTCTACCTATTTTTGTCTTCCAGTAAATTTAGTGTTTCTGTTTCAATATTTAAATCTTTAACCCATTTTGATTTCAGTCTAGTTCATGGTGATAGACATGTGTCTAGCTTTAGTCTTCAGCATGTGAAAAGCAAGTTTTCCAGCACCATTTATTGAAGAGACTATCATTCTTCCAGTGAATCTGTTTAGGTCCTTTGTCAAAGATAAAGTGGTTGAGTGTGTTTGGAGTTGCATAGACATGCTGATTTTATCACAGTAACTTAGTGGTATAATTTTAGGTCTGGTATTGTGATACCCCCTTATTTGCCTTTGTTACCTAGACTTGCTTTTGATATTCCAGGTCTCTTATATTTTCAAATGAATTTTAGGAATGCTTTCTCTAGTTTAGTGAGATATGCTAATAATTTTTGACTAAGAATGCATCACATTTGTATAACAATTTGGAGAGTATGGCCATTTTCACTCTGTTTGTACTTCCTATTTCTGAGCAAGGAATATCTTTCCATTTTCTGACATCATCTTCAATCTCCTTTTTTAGAGTATTATAGTTTTAAATGTATTGATCTTTTACTTCCTTTGTTATATTGATTCCTAATTATTTCTTTTTTTTGGATGCTATTGTAAAGGGTGTGATTTCACTGATTTCTCTCTCAGTGAGTCATTTCTTGTGTGCAGGAATGCAATTGATTTTTGAGTGTTGACTTTGTATCCAGCTACACTGCTGAATTTGGTTATTAAGTCTACAAGTCTTTTGATGAAGTTTTTGTAGTCTTCTATGTAGAGTATCATGTCATCAGCAAATGATAATTTAACTTCCTCCTTTCCAATCCTTATTTCTTTTATTTTTTTCTCTTGTCTTATTGTGCTGGCTAATGTTTCTAAAATGGTAGTGAATAGGAGTCATGACATCCTTTTGATATCCTTGCCTTGTTCCTGATTTTAAGAGTGAAAGCTTTCCATTTTTGACCATTTAGTATAACCTCAGCTGTTGGTTTGTTATAGATAGCTTTTATCAGATTGAAGTAAAGTCCATGTATTTCACTTTTCTGTAGGATTTTTATTATGAATGACAGTAGGTATTGATGTTTTGGATTTCTGTAAGATCCATTGTGGTTTTCCCCTTTCATTCCTAATTGCTTTAATTCTTTTTACTTTCTCTTTTTTATGAGGTTAGCTAATGGTTTATCAATTTTATTTATTCTATCAAAGAGCAAACTTAATTCATTGATTCCTTGGTACCCCACCACATTTACTTTATGTTAGTATTTATTTACTTTCTCATGTCTGTTAATTTTGCTTGATGTAGTTCAGTGCATCAGTGTTTGATGCATATATATTTATGATTGTTATCTCTCCTTCTTGGAGCTTTCTCTTAACAAGTATGTAATGACCTCCTTTGTATCTTTTGATCAGTTTGAGCTTAAAGTTTGCACTGTCTGCAAGTAGAATAGCTACTCCTACTTTTTTTCTGTGTTCCTGAAGAATGAAGAATTGTTTACCAACCTTTGAATTTTAGTCTATGAAGTTCTTTTTGGTTAAATATGTTTTTTAAATGCATCATATTGCTGAATCTCACTTCTTGATCTATTCTGCCAGTTGGTTTCTTTTGCTTAATGAGTTGAGACCATTTACATTGATGATTATAGCTGATATGTATTGACTTATCTTTTTCATATTGTTGGTTCCTTGTATTTCTCCTCTGTTTAATTGGTTGCCCTGCCTTATTTCTTTCTATTGGTGTTCATGTATTTGAGGTCTTAATTACCTCTTTCCAATATGTCCTTCAGAACATTCTGTAGAGTTGGTTCAGTGGTCACAAATTTCTACAATTTTTCTTTGTTGTAGAAGTATTTTTATTTTGTCTTATTTCTCCAGTGATTTTGAATGATTGTTTTGCAGGGGACATCAGTCTGGGTTGAAAATTGTTTTCTTTTAGGGCTTGAAGTACCTCACTCTCATTTGTGTTGAGAAGTCTGCTGTGATTATGATAGATTTTCCTTTATTAGTGATGTTTTTCATTTCTCTAGCTGCTTTTAATATTCTGTTCTGTGTTGAATTTCTGGAATATTGATTTTTTTATTTGTTTAAAGAGAACAAAAGCATGTAAAGGGTAGAGATAATACAGAATTGCAAAAATAAGATAAACAATAAGAAATCACTAGTTAATAAATTACATATTGTCCTCCTAGAAATAGTTGTTCAAGTTACAAAATTAAAGCATAAAAAGTAAATAGTCAATTTACTTGAGAGTGCATGAATGAATGCATGAATCTCTACATGTATTTCTATCCTTTCTGTATTAGAGGGAAAAACAAAACATAGCAAGACAAAATAAAACAAATTCCTATAAAAACATGAAACCACAAAGTTGTATAAAACCACAGTACAAGTGATCTACAATGGTTACTGTGTTGTTTCTTATCTTCAATAGAATGTCTATATCATCAGGCATAATTGAATATAGCAGTACAATTGAGTATAGCAGTAAATAACAATATTAGTAAAAATAAAACATTGTAGACAGTATAAAACTTCAAAGGCAGGAAATAACCAAACCAGAGTTGATATTCTAGTGGATCTTGTCCTCTTATGTGCAGTTGCCTATACTCTCAGACTTGATACTGTCAATCATAACAGCTTTGAATAAAATCTATCAATACAAAACAGCGATCCAACAAACCAGATTCAATTACCATCAATCATGGTAAAACAGTGTAGGTTTTACAGAGCTTTAGATTAAGTTAATAGGAAATTAAGGATGATTACCATACTATATCCTGCTATTTTCAGGATTACTGTCTGTGCCCTCAAATCTAGTACAGGTAGAATGACTGGAACAGAATATAATACATCTAAGCAGAGTAGTGTGAGTAATGTGTGTTTTAAATCCTGGTGCACTATTAACAATATAGTGTATCAAGGCCATCTATGTTAGAGATTCTAGCCATCCTTCTCTGCCTCATTTCTGCTATGCTATTTTTCTACCTTTGTTTGTCTAGTTTTCTCCTTCATTCTACTGCTTGCCCCACTCATTGAGGCCTTTCTGCCACTGTTCCTAAAATCCTGGTATTTTTTTCTCTCTCTCTCTAGAATGTCCTTCAGTATTCTCTGCAGGGTTGGATTGGTGGTCACAAACTCCCCCAGTTCCTCTTTGTCATGGAAGCATCTTGTTTCACCATTAATTTCTAGTGACATTTTTGCAGGGTACATCAATCCGGGGTGAGAGTTATTTTCTTTCAGGGCTTGGAAGACTTTGCCCCAACCTCTTCTTGATCTGATGGTCTGTGTCAAGAAGTCAGCCATGATCCTGATGGGATTACCTTTATAGGTAATCTGTTTCTTTTCTCTCATGGCTTTTAATATTCTGTTTTTATATTGAGTTTCTGGTATCTTGATTATTATATGTCTGGGTGTAGATCTGTTTTTGTTGTAGGTGTCTGGAGTTCTGTATGCCTCACACAACCAAATGTCATTTTCTTTTCCCATGCTTGGGAAGTTGTCCTTAATTATTTCCGTGAATAGCCTTTGTAATTCACCTGTATGTATTCCTGCTTCTTTGTTCATGTTTCTTATTCTTAAATTACAGATTCACTTGTCATCTTCTAGCCTTTGTATTGTTACTGCCTGTTTCCTTGTTGTTTTTAAGAGCTCTTTCCTTTCATGATCACACATTGCAAACTTGTCTTCAAGTTTTGATAGTCTATCTTTAGTTTCTTTTAAGGAGTTTTGCCAGCTTTCAATGGAGTTTTTAATTTCCTGGTAATCTTTTTGAATCTGCTTCATGTATTCTATATTTTCTTTATATTGTTTATCGAATGTTTCTCTCCTTTTTTTGTGTTCCTCCCTTCTTCCATTTGTATCATCCTGAGAGATGCTTCCTGAGAGCATTTCTTTTATTACTCTACTCATATCCTACTTTACCTGATTTAATATTTCAGTTTTGAGCTTGTCTACAAGGTCCTGAAGATATTTCTTAATATCCATTGAAGCTGTGTCTGATGTTTTTGTTTGCCACCCTCAGTCTCCCTTGTTTTTCCTTCTCCTGGGTCAGTGCACTCAGTGTTCTGGGCTGGGGATCTCCTCTTGCCTCCTTCACCTGTCCTGGCCCTGGCTTCCTCCACACAGGTTACAGTGCAGGTCCCAGCCCCCTTCCCTGTTGGCCACGTTCCCTCCAAAGCATGCTGGCGAGGGACCTCCACCCTCTCTTGCCTGCTCTTGTTACTGAGGTGTAAGCAGCGACTGCCTATGCCTGCCCCTCCTCACCAGGCCAGCCAAACTTCAGGTGCTTTCACCCAGTTAGTGCATGCTAGGCCTAGGGAATTGGTTTGGCATAGCTCATTGGGTCCCGACAGGGTCACAGCCCAGTCGGAGCAAATTGCATGAATCTGCTCTGGGGAGGGAGCAACCAACTGAAGTCACTGTTGCTCCCAGTTCACACTCCTGCTGCCCGACTCCAACATGTTGCCCAGTGGTTGCACCTTTTCCATGGGGGGTGGTCTCATTCCCAGCACTGACCATGGAACAATGAAGGTCCCTTCACCAGCTCCACTCTCCACTGGGCTCACCAACCCCTGATTTCAGCGCTGCTGTTCTTGTGGAATGAGTTTGTGCAGTTCTGTCTGCTGGCATGGATTCAAGCTGGTGCAAACTTGGCAGGTCACCATGAAAATGCTGTGTCCCAAAATTTTTGCTGTTTCAGTTGTAGTTCTGAAGTATTTGACAAGCTTTTTTACATTTTAATTTCTTCCTGTGTCAAGAGGATCCATCTCCCTCTGTCTGGGTCTCTCCAGGGTGTTTTATTCTGGCATATGAGTTGTTTCTCCTGGGAGGCTTTGTATTTTGTTGCTCACTGATCGGTCATCTTGTCTTCTCCTGTAATATTGATTATTATGCCTTGGTGTAGATTTATTTTGTTCGTGGCTATTTGGGGTTCTGTATACTTCAATCATTTGCATGTCAAATTCTTTATCCATGTTTGGTAAATTTTCTGCCATTGTTTCTGTGAAGATTTTTTATTTTGATTTGTTTTGTTTCTATGTTTTTTGCACTGTCTGCAGCTTTCTCACTGACTCAGATCAACTTATGTTGTTCTTCTTTGCTTCATCTTTTAGCTGTTAGATTGATTGTTTTTCATGGTCTCTTGCCATTTTTAAGATTCTTTCTTTTCATGGTCACTGGCTGCAATCCTGTATTCTAGATTTAATACTCTATCCTTGCCTTCATCCAATCTGTTCCATATACTTTTAATGGAGTTTTTAGTCTCCTGGATTTCTGCTTATATCTGTTTCATGGATTCTATTTGTTGCATATGTTGAGTTTTCATGCTTTCCATTATTTTCCTGGGATTCTCTATTGTTTTTTATCCATGTCTGCTTCAACATCATTCATTTTGATTATCATTACTTTTTGCACCTCAGAAATTATTTATTCTATGGCCTCTTTCATTTGTTGTTTCACTTCTGTTGCTATCATTTCAGAAAGTTCCAGTGTTGGTTTCTGATTTACTCTTATTGTGCCCTGGGATTGTCATGGGTGGGCTGGAGTTGTGGGATTGCATTTTACTTCTGTGTCTTGTCATATCCTATTTTCTATTTTTTGTATTGTTTTGTTTTCTGTGTTGATGCCTATAGGTTTCTTATGGTAGATAGTTTTATTCCTAGTATTGGGGCTTCCCTAGGAAATGACTGCTTCACAGTATTATCTTCCATATGTAGGTGATTCTTAGTCTTTGTGTCTATCTGAAGAACCTACCTTCCTAATGTGTTGAGGGTGAAAAGTTGTTATGTATTTGATTCAGCCCCCAGTCTTTTGGTACTGGGTTATGGTGATGATAGTGATCCCACACAATCAGAGTGTTATCATACAGGAGAGAAAAACTGATTATAGGAGGGATGGTTTCCTGGCCAATGTACTACATTTAATAATAACAGTAGTGTCAAGCACAACCTGGCTACTGATAAACTGTAGTGACTATTAGCCTGATACTTTTAACCATAGAAGCAAATTCTACAGTTGTATAACAGAATCCAGAGCATACCAGGAAGCTGTATGCAATGATTTTTTTTCCCTTTAATGGAGTGATTTTACCTTATCATGAGGGCAGAGATTAAGAGGGATTAGGGGTAAGATAGTGAGATTCTATATAGTAGGAGCAAGGCTAGGGAGCCTAGGATGATGACCCAAGTTTTGGGAAACTGGAAGACAAAAGAGAGAAGGAACTGAAGAGAAAGCAGAGAGGTATTGAAGTGAACTGGGCAGAGAAGAGACCATGTTTATTCACTGGGAATTGTCATAAAATCAAGCAAGATAGTTGGCAAAAAATTAGAAAACAAGTAGATGAAAACATAAAAGAAGGTAATAAATATGTCATTAAAGAGAGAAAAGAAGAGAGAGAGAGAGAGAGAGAGAGCAAGGAGAGAGAAAAATAGACTAAAAACAGAAAACAGAAATAACCCAAAAATATAAAGCAAGACCAAATTAAACTGAATTTTTAAAAGATCTTATACAAACACAAAAAAGTAAATGGAGTTAAAGTCCTCTGGTGTTTGTACAAACACCAGTACAAGTCTGATCTCAGAAATGTATTGTTTATTGCAGCCAATTTTGCAGTGGGGTTTGTACTGGGTTTAGGGCTGATCTTGGCCTCTGGATGTGAGGGTTAGGGTTGCATTCTGTTGCTGGTGTTTTCCCCAGCCATGGTGTGTGTGTGTGTGTGTGTGTGTGTGTGTGTGTGTGTGTGTGTGTGTGTGTTTAAATGGTGGTTCCACCTGCTGCCTTCTATTCCACCTGTCTGTGTGCTAAAGCATAATGCTGGTTCATCTGGCTTACCAACTGCTGGTGTGTGTGTCCACACCTGGGTCTTGGTGAGGGGGATCCCTGCCTGGGGCAGTCCAGCCACGTGAATCCCACATGGCTGCCACCAAAGGTGCCTTGCTGGGTTGCTCTAAAATTATTTTAAACATACATACCTAAAATATTTTTTCAAATTACTCTGTTTTTTATTTTGTTGCATTTAGTTCTTCCAGGTTTTCAGATATAGAGAGGCATCACACTGGTTTTCCTAAAATGCTTTATTCAGAATTATGATCTTGTCTTCCATGACAATTTTGATGTCATTATTGATATACAATTCACATACCATACAATTTATCTATTTAAAGTATACAGTGGCTTTAAAAATATTCACATATCTGAATCTGTTTCTATGATTGATTTTTTGTCACCTCTTTTATGACATTTTAATACACAGGATCAAAACAAGTCTTTTGTTTGAAGCTTGGCTCAAGACAGGATCTGAGAAAATAGAACAGTGAGCTCTAAACTCATACCAAAGATTTATTCTTGAGCATTATGCAGGTGGCTTTTCTTCCCTAGCTGCTAATAGGCATCTTGTTTCAGCATGAAATTCAGTCTCCTCTTTTAGATATCAGCTTAATCAGGAATTCTGATTCAGGTCCTTTGCCAATAATGGTAATGTGCTCCCAACTACAGCAATGGCCTCTGTCTTTTCTAGGATGATGAAACTGTGGCCTTGATAATGCTCGTGTGTTACCTCTGCTCATAGATGAGGCTCCCATACTTGCCTATGATTATGGATTTTCTTCGTATATTATCTTTTCTCCTTTTTTGCGGTGATAACTTTATTTCTAGTCCACACAGACTTTTCTTTCTAGTGTTTTATGTATGGGTGGAATTTAAGTGTTCTGTATATTATATCTGATAAGGAATGAAAGAGATGAGGTTCAGCCTATGCTAAATCCATCCTCTCATGGAATTAGTAAGTGCCTTTTATAACAGCCTTTCCCCCAGTCTCCACAGATGCTTATGGTGCTTACATTGTCCCTGATTCCTCTAGATGCTCCCACTGTTATACCTCATACATTAGGCCGTTAACCCAATAGGACAAGCTCTCTGCAGAATATGTGGTTCTGATGTAAGACATTGTGTAGAACAGAAGGACCAACTGTGTCCCTCCAATATACTTACAGTTCAGTACTATTATTCTTCTTTAACCCTTCTGTTGTGGCATAAGAAAATGTGTTCAGGAGAAATTGGGGGTCTCTTACCACAGGCCATTGTCTACATTCATCTACAAATATGTACCTCCCCTCCCTGACTCACTAATGTAGAAGAGAAAAGAATCTCATTAAAACTAGACCTGTTGTGGAGCAGAGCACCAGACTGGGGAGGAGAAACTGTTACAGATTTTTCCACTAACTCACTCTGAGGCTTTGGGAAAATCACTTTGTTTTCTTAGCTTCTGAAATGAGAATAGTGATAAAAGCAATTTATTATGGCAGATTGCTGTTGTTTCATTCATGCAGCAAATATTTCAGAGGCATCTGAAACAACCAAGTTCTTTAATTCACTAGATGACTTTAGGTAAACTCACAGAAGGATAAAACTACAAGAAGGAACAAAGATTTCAACAAAAATTGCTCAAATAAAAAAGTTTTAAAAAAAACTTTTTGGTGGTGGTGGTACTATAGGGATTAAATTCAGGGGTTTCACACTGAGCTACATTCCCAACTCTCATTTTATTTTTCATTTTGAGATAGAATCTTGCTGTTACCAAGTTGCTCAAGCTTGGCTTGAATTTGTGATCCTACTGCCTCATCCTTGCAAAGTGCTGGGATTATATGTGTATACCATTCTGCCTGATTTAACTAAGCATTCTGAGAATAGGCTGGGTTATACTGGGAATGACATAAGAATAGCCAACACTTGTTACACAATTAGTTGATACTACTTATTTAGCTAAGCATTTTATACTTTTTTATTTTAAAAGCAAAACAAAAAAAATAGAAATGATACCAAATTTCAAAAAAAGTAGGGAATTAACACTAGCTAATATATTGCATGTTGTTATCTTAGAAGTAGTTGTTCAGGTTATAAAATCTAGGCACAAAAGTGATCAATCAAACAATGACAGCATGAACTGTTCTTTTTGATGAACTAATGAGTTGATAAATGTGGATGTATGCTATATAGATAATTATACTACTAAACATTTTATACTTTATAGAAACACTGAGTAAGATACTATTTTACCATGTTACAGACAAGGAAACAAGAGTTCAAAGAGATTACTTAAAGTAGCAAAGCTGGATTTTTGACCTTAGATCTGTAACAACAGACCAACAAAGCATAATTACTTTGCTGCTTTGCCAGTAGTTTTTTAAAAAAAGCAGATAACTATAATATCAACCTGTATTAGTTCATCAAAAAAGAACAGTTTGTGCTGTCATTGTTTGACTGATTATTTTTGTTCCTAGATCTTGTAATCTGAACAACTTCTAAGATACCAACATGCAATATACTAACTAGTGTTAATTTCCTACCTTTTTTTGAAATTCTGTATCATTTCTATCTTTTTTTCTGTTTTGCTTTTTAAAATAAAAAAAGTCAGGGAAACAATTGAGAAGTTAAGCTGGATGCCTACTCAGCCTGAGGTTCTAGAAATCTTGCTTCTGCAGAGCTAAGTTCCCCAGAAAGTGAGTTAAATTTTATTGCTAGCAGTTCTTCTTACTTCTAAAAGCAATGGCTCATGTGCTATGTGAGAGGGCAACAAAAAAGAAATGTCAGATGTACTCTGGCATCCCAGGGTTTACTTGGGAAGACAAGTCTTGCACATATAACCTGTGACCCAGTGCTCTGCTGGTGGGAAGGAACTGGGGCTTGGAACGGCAAGATCTAAGTAAGTGCCAAGAAAAAGAAGCAGAAAGAGTGTATGTTTGAAAAGCCTGAGTGTTTCCCTTTGAAAACTAAGCTGCCACACACAGCGGCTCTATCTATACCCTGACAGCTCCCAGCCACAGCTGTCTGAGGGCAGATTTTACTCTCCCAAACTAGCTGAAGTGCCCTCGCCATCCTGAACTCAACACCTCCATCCACTCAGCTGTCTTGCCTGAGCTCAACATGGATGAGAAAGGCCACCATCACTTAGGCTGCCTCCCAGTTCCAGAATACCACTTTGGCAAAGGGATTCTATAAATGTTAAGATAATATGTGGTTGGATGGTTGGTTGGTTGGTTGTTTGGTTGGTTTTTTTTTTTTTTTTTTTTTTTTTTTTTTTAGACAGGGTCTCACCATGTGTCTCAGG
>PVLA01010972.1:0-57700 GCA_004027455.1 Hydrochoerus hydrochaeris | reverse complement strand
AGACAGGCGCTGTCCTACGGGCAGCCAGAGATGGGTAACTAGGACACATATGTTACGCCACCGGCCGCCTAAGACAGGCACAGGACCAATTGCTGTCCTGCAGGCCCATGACGGGTAAGGCCTGGTTGGATTCATATGAAGAGTCCTTGACCTAAGACAGGCGCTCTTCTCACAGGAACTGCCATACTCCCGTAAGTGACAAAGGAAACAATGTAGGGAGCAACATAATAGCCTCACGCGCATCTCTTCCTCCTGCAGGCATCCAGGTGCCTCGGCTTACATTTCCCAAACTAACTAAGTAACAAGATTGAGATGTTACAAAGATGAAAAGAGTTAATTAACACCTGCTAAGCCTGGGGCGCTTCCTGCTTGGGGCTGGGGGTTACTGCCAAGGTTAGCATATATATATTCCAGCTTCTAAAAAATAAAGCGGATTCAGGTTCACTCACAGACTGGTGTACAGTGTTTTCTGTCTCTCACTCGCCGACTCCCTGTCCACCTTTGGGAAACCCTAGCCCTGCCGCAGCTGGACTCCGGCACTGGAGCTGAGAAGTCATGCACAAAACAAAGACCAGGGCTGTCTTGAAAAGCACCATAGCCATCCTCAGTGACATGAAGGCCCTGAGCTCCTCCAAAGATAAGAAGAGTCAAGTACTTGCCAAAAAGCCAGAATGACAAGTTTGTCCTGGCACACATCTTCCCTCCAGAGCCAGGAAGTGGTGCTTGATGTAAGGACCAGAGCTCCCCAAAGTGAACCATAACTACTCTCACCAACAAGGTCCTGAGCTCTTACAATGATAATGGTCAAACTCACACTGGGGAAGCTAGTCATGACAAGCTTCTCCAGGAGAACCAAAGGCTCAAACAGCAACACTTAGAAGAAACCCTCAACACCAAGTCTCTCCTTCTTTACATCTCTATTTATGCTGGCAACTTTCCTCAGGTGGAACATCTATGCTCAGGACCATGCTGATTTAATTCATCTGGTGTTAAGTTGACCACAAGTTTTTATACATAACAGATGTTCACCCATATTTTAGGAAAGAGGACATAGGAGAGAAAACATGAAAGGTAAAATGTAAGAGTATTGAAATGAATCAAGAATAAAAAAGACAGTGTTAAAAATCATGCCTTCCTCTGAATGGGACAGCCATGGGGAACAGGAAGAGAATCAAGGGGCCAAATCATGCCTTTCTATGAGTCAGGGCAAGCCATTGAAATGTGCAGAGAATCAAGAATCCAAACCATGCTTTCCTGTAAGCCAGGGCCAGCCATGGGGAATGGGAGAAGAATCAGGAAGCCAAACCACACTTTCTCATGATCCAGGTCCAGACATGAGAACTAGGAAGAGAATAAAGAAGCCAAACCTTGCCTTCCTGTGAGCCAGGGCCAGCCATGGGGAATGGGGGAGAATCAAGCAGCAAAACCACATTTTCCCATGAGCCAGGGCCAGCCATGGTGAATGAATGGGAAGAGAATCAAGAAGCAAAACCACACCTTCCTGTGAGCCAGGGCCAGTCATGAGGAGTGAGAAGAGAATCAAGGTGACAAACCACACCTGCCTATGAGCCAGGGACAGTTATAAAGAATGGAAAGACAATCAAGAATCCAAACCACACCTTTCCATGGACCAGGTCCAGCAAGAGGGAATAGGAAGAGAGTCAAAAAACCAAACCACTCCTCCCATGAGCTAGCCAGTGCATGGTCTGCTAGGCAAGAAGACTTTCCACCCCCATAAACAGCTGGCTGATTCAGAGGAACGCAGAGATGACAGCAACTGAGGTGAAAGTAATAACTTGATGCTTCTATTTTTTAATTAACTTTGCTGGTCTGGGGTTGGTGGTCTGGGCCTCTGTTAGGAGGATGGCAGTGTGCATTATGGCAACTGCGGGGGACTCCTTCTGTCTTGTTTTGAAATCCAATCTTTTATTTCATTCTAGTGCTTTGCTTTATTCCTGTATACGGTAACCCGAGCAATTATTTTGAAGATAACAATATGCAGTATAACAACTATACTTAAATTCCTATCATCTTGTTTTGAAAATGTATATAGCTATTGTTGTTTTGCTTTTGTGGTTGATATTTTCTTGATTTGTTTGCTTCTTGACTTTTTGCTTTTTTCTTCTCTTTTCTCTTTAAAATAAAAAGTTTTAAAGAAGAAAAAGGCAATGTTTACTAGCTTGAAGATATCATCATTTCAAAGGGTAGTTGAGAAAAAAAACACTGTCTGGGTAAAAAAGAAAGGTAATAAGCCTAACTAATGGGGAAAAAAGAGAAGGACAAAGAAAGAATAAAAACAACAAATAAACCAAAACCCAACCAAAACCAAGATAACCACTGGAAAAAAAAAAAGAAAAAAAAAACAACAAAGAGAAAAACACTATAAACAGACAGAAAAAGGGTAACCAATCAGAAATAAAAGTAGTAAAGTCCCTCTGGTGCTCACAGGTCTATGTTAGTGTCCAAGTCAGTTCCCAGAAATATGTTGTGTATTCCAGTCAAATTTGCAATGGAAACTGTGCTGGGTATGAGCTGATATTGTTCTCTAGATATGTGTGTTGGGAAAGATTTTCTATTGGTGGACTTCTCCAGAGCCCACTGCTGGCTTCTCACTGCTGCTTCAAACATTTTCATATTGCTAGTCTCACTGATTACTCTACTCTCCAAAGACATGTGTGCACTCAGCTGTTCTGGATCAATTGTCCTGGGTCTTGGTGGTTCACTCTCTCTGTCCATCAAAGCTCTGTGTGAGCCCATGTGCTCAGGGCCTGGCTGACTCTTAACTTCTTAAAATGAATTTTCTTATGGTGTTTGTAAGCCAATATGCTGTTTTAGTTAAAAGACAAATGCATGTTGTCATTGATCTTTTCCTTTCTTTCATATGGACTGTTATTTGACTGAACTTTTACTCACTGAGTTTTATTCCACTTTCCAATACTCAACAAGAAATCTTTAGTTCAATTATGAAATTGTAACATTTATCTTCTGACTGTAGTTTTCACTCTACATCTTTCTTAGGCCTACCACCGTATTTGAATGGTTAATATGGTTAAGATTTTCCCCACTTCTTGCTATTGGGATAGTAACACTACATGAAATGAATGTGAGTTTGCATTCATCTTTGATTATTAACTAATTCTGTTAGTTAATTCATACTCTTTGGCAAAAATCTTAAACACAGTCTCTGATAATGTCACAAAAACATTTCTGGATGCTGTGGAAAGAAATATATGTATGTATGTATGTAATTTTCATTTTGCTTTCCATTTGTCTCTTTCTTATCCTCTTCTCATTTAATTTCCAGTGCTCACTTCAGGAAAAAAAATGAAAGAATAAATCAAGCAGGCAAAAGAAAGAAAGAAAGAAAGAAAGAAAGAAAGAAAGAAAGAAAGAAAGAAAGAAAAGAAAGAAAGAATATTGACAGTTCTCAGATGGTATCACATTTAACCCTTTTAAATTAATCATGCCATAGTTTCCTTCTTGCTCCTTTAAATTGGTAAAAGCAGTGATGAAAAAAGGAAATGATTTTTAGAAAGAATGACACAGTCTGGACAGTCAGTCTTGTATCTATCGGATCTGTCCTGCAATACCAATGGTAAATCCCCAAAATTTATATATTCCAACTATGTGTCCTTTAATGTGAATTCACCTCACTCAAGTGAAATACTTCCTATCACCACCAAAACCAGATTCTCATTGGTAAGACACCCTGTGTTTAGACTCTTTTCAAAACAGTACTTCAATTTCCCATGAGTAAATTATTGGTTTGATTTTCCAAAGTAAGTCTTTTTTACACACATAGTTGAGGGAAAAGGAAAATCCAAATTTTTAAGAGTGTAAATTATAAAAATCTGCTATATTTCTTAATGTGTGAAAAACCTAGAATGGTAGTGCATGAAAAATCACTCTAAAATTGTTACTTTGAAGATCTTTGTCATCCCCACAAAGTGGCTTATACTCTTATTGCCTTGAATTTATTTCTAATGTTTAATTCTTTTTTAAAAAAAATTATTTAAAAAAGAGAAAAGTCAGAAAAGAAGAACTAAAAACAAAAGGCATCAACAACAATAGTAAACTCAAAACAATAACAATATAAATTTTCAAAACAGAATAAAAGAAATTTAACAATGATTGTTATATTGCATATTGTTCTCCTTTTTTTCAAAGAAAGAAAAGAGGATTAAACAAAATAGAAAAACAAAAAAAGGTAGAAGAATGCCAAATTAAAAAGAATTATCACCATAGAATCACTAGTTTATACACTACTCATTGTCATCCTAAAGAATAGTTACCAAAGTCACAAAATCAGAGCATAAATAGTGGCTATACACTCAAACATTGACAGTGCAAATTCTTCTGTTCAGTGTTCCAACAGAAGTTCAGTCATGTTTGATTCTTGAAAGGACAAAAGAGAGAAAAGATGATAACGAAAATGTAATGGGTGGTACACTGGAAAATTATAGAAAAAAATAATGAAAATTTATATGTAAGATAATGCATTTTGTTCACCCCTAAATTCTTATGATTTGTTCAAGTAATAATATTTCTTTTTGATATTACTAATGTCTGTGAGATAAAATAATTGAGATAACTATTTCAAACAAAAAGTATTATACAATAACTAGGGATTTAGCTCAGTGGCATAAGCACCTATCTGGTAAGTAACAAGTCATGAGTTCAATCCCCACTACCAAAAAACCAAAGTATTATGCAAATAGTCTCCAATTTATGAAGTTTCAACTTATGACTTTAAATTTATGTATATAAAACAAATCTAGATTCGGCATAATCTCTACATTAAATTTCCTGGCGAGTAACATGTGCTATATATCACTTTCTATGACAAGCAACAGCATCAAATCACAGCTTCTAGTCAACTGCATGCTCATAAAGCTAAACAACCAATAACCTGCAGTCTACCATGCTGCTAAACCATGACATTTGAAAGGTTGGATGTCTTGAAGGCATTTTCAATTTGGGATGGTTTTATCAAGAGATAAGCCCATAGTAAATTGAGAGGCACCTGTAATTCTCAAAGTGATAAGATTGGTCTCTGACAAGTTTTTTGTGTCTGTGTTAAAAATGCACAAATTATTAATTTGCATATTGATTTTTCTCTTTCAATTGCCATGCCATTATCAACAGGTATTTAATGTATAAGGAACTCTCAGCTGCCACAAGGAGAGACACAGAAGCACATCTGATTGAGGCAAGAACAATAAAATTTATGAACTTACTGTGATCTTCAACCCCATGTTATTATAACAGAAGCAGTGTCTATTATGCTTTAGATTCAAAATAGTATGAAAAGTGTCATGTATTTGGAAGGATCAAGGGAGCATTGATTGGAAGTGAGTCACTGGGAGCATTATTTAGAAATGTCCTCCCTTTTCTTTCTGCTTCCTAGAAAAATTACTTGAGGACATTTTTCATTGTCATGTCCCTCTGCTACCCCCTATTTCTGACTTATAGCAAGCCAGACATGGACTATAACCATGAGCCCAAATAAATCTTTCTTTCTTTAAATTTTAGTTGTTTGTTATTTCGTTACAGTAATAGTAAAATAATTAAGACAATATTTGTAACAAGAGTGAGTCATTGCTATTAATGTACATGACTGTATAATTCAAAAGCCTTTGGAAGTGATTTGTGGGAGCAATTTGAAATGGTTTGGAGATATTGGCTAGAAAAGTTCTAAAATGCTGTGGGCTGATCTTAAAACGATGTTCTCTTGAGACTTTAAGAGACCAGAATACTAATTAAAATGCAGACATTAAAATCCAGGCTCACACAGCTTCAATTGGGAATAAGGTCCATATTGGCAGTAGGACTAGAGGCCATATGTTATACTATGTAACAAAATATGCCTACATTTTACCCATGTGCCCAAACTTTGCAGGAGACCAAAATTCAAGACCATGCTAGGCAGAGAAAATTTCAAAGAAACCCAATGTTGAGGCTATGACAGGATACTGTTGGCTGCTTTTAGGCAGATTTATAGTGAAAAACAGGAATGCAAATAAAAGCCAGAAGATATAAAACTTCACCACAAAAAAAGCACAATGAAAATAGCATAAACAATTCTGTGTTTGATTAAGAAAAATAGCGGGGCCTGCACTGCCATCAGGAACATAGAGGAAGCCTGCATCAGGTGTACGCTGCCTGGAATCTCCCAGGAGGGTCTGCCCTGCCACCGGGAATGTAGCAGAAGCCTGCCTCAGGCATAAGCTGCCTGGAACCTCCCCTGTCAGTGCACCCTGCCACCTGGAACATTTCAGAAGCCAGCCGCACACTGAAATACTGCCCTGAACTGCTTCTGCTAAGCCCGCCCTCCCACCTGGAACATCAGAAGACCTCAGCAGGCTCCAATTAGAGTGAAAAAATTTGGAACTTTGCTCCCAGGTGGCGAAACTTGGACCACAGAGGATTAATGGTATCAGTGTGGTGAGTATGCCCCTAAAATAGAGGTGTACAGTGGATAAATATGGTCAGTAGTAAAACCCCCTCCAACTAACTGTAGGTGAGTCTGAAGAGTGTGTATGATCCCCCCCACACACACATAGAAAACATCAGGCAGAGTGAAAATGACAAAATGAAAAAGCAAAATGCAGTCTCAAACATATAGTTCACCAGAAGCAAGTATAGGAGATATTGAAATAGAGGACCCCAAAAGTAACTCACCAGGAATCTCTGAAAAGATAGAAAGTGAAATAAAAAAAAAAAAAACTCCATCAGACTATAGAGGATATCAAATTAGAATTACTCTCCCATGTAAAGATAGAAATAACTTTAGTAAAGGAGTTGTTGAATGCAGTTAAAGAAGAACTAGAGAAAAAAGTACATGAGCATGGGAAACTGATTGAAACTTTGAATGAACAATATAGAAAACAAGCAGAATTCATGAAACAAACTCAAAGAGATATCCAAGAAACAAACAATTCTATTGAAAGTGTGAAAAACCACATAAAGGAAGCTAAGGATAGGATTTTGGACCTTGAGGACAGTATCACAATTAGTGATCAGGAAAGGATAGAACTTGTAAAAATAACAAAGCAGCATGAAATGACAATCCAGAAGCTTCATAATGATGCCAAGAGCAACAATATAAGAATAATGAGCATTAGCAAAGATACAGGAATGCAGGTAAATGACATACATAAAGTATTTACAGAAATAATAGCAGAAAATTTCCCAAACATGGGGAAAGAATCTGATATGCAGATAAGTGAGGCATATAGAACACCAAACAGTCACAATCAACATAAATCCACACCCAGACACATAATAATTAAGATCTCAGACATACAGCATAAAAAGAGAATACTAAAAGCTGTCAGAGAAAAGATACAACTCACTTATCAAGGAGGGCCCATTAGAATCAGGGCAGACTTTTCAGCACAAACCCTCAGGTCAAGAAGAGCTTGGAGTGAGGTATTTCAAGCCCTGAAAGAAAACAACCTTCAACCCAGACTGATATACCCAGCAAAACTTTCATTCAAATTTAAAGGAGAAACAAGATACTTCCATGACAAACAACAACTGAAGAAATTCATGTCCACCAAACCAACTCTGGAAAGAGTCCTGAAAGGCATACTAGACAGAGATAAAAATGACCACAATCCCCAAAACAACAACAGAAAGAAACCACCAGGTAGGATAAGCAAATAAGAGGAAAAGCAGAAAGAAACAACTGGAACATAACATGGCAAAGTTGAGCCAGTACATATCAGTGAAATCCATAAATATAAATGGCCTCAATTCACCTATAAAAAGAAATATAATGACAGAATGGATGGAGAAACCTGCTCCCACAATATGCTGTATACAAGAAACACATCTGACCCAAAAGGAAACTCATAGATTAAAAGTCAAAGGTTAGAAAACAGTATTCCATGCAACAGGAACACAGAAAAAAGCAGGGGTAGCTATTCTACTTGTAGACAACGTGAACATCAAACCTAAAATGATTAAAAGAGATAGAGAAGGTCACTATATACTTGTTAGTGGAACAATTCAAGAGGAAGAACTAACAATTATAAACATATATGCACCAAATGCAGGAGCACCCAACTATATAAGACAGACACTAATAGACATAAAAAACCAAATACATAAGAACACAGTTATAACAGGAGATCTTAACAGCCCATTGTCACAAAGACATAGATCAACTAGACAAAAAGTCAAAGAAATAACAGAAATGAATCATACCTGTGAGCAATTGGACTTAGTAAACATTTACAGAGTGTTCCGCCCAACCACATCAGAATACACATTCTTCTGAGCTGCACATGGGACATTCTCCAAAATAGACCACATATTATCCCACAAAACATTCTTAAGTAAATGCAAAAGCATTGAATGCATAATATCTGACCATAGTGCATTGAAGCTGGAAATTAATGGCAAAAGAAATTGCAAAACCTACATAAATACAAGGAAATTAAATAACAGCCTTTTGAACAACCAGTGGGCTACAGATGAAATTAAAGAAGAAATAAAACAATACCTACAATTCAATGAAAATATAGAAACAACATACTGTAATCTGTGGGGTGCAATGAAACTGATCTTAAGAGTGAAATATATAGCAATAAATTGTCATATCAAGAAAACAGAACAAGCACAAATAAAAAACCTAATGCTCCATCTCAAGCTTCTAGAAAAAGAAAAGCAAGCTAAACCCAAAGCTGATAGAAGAGAGGAAATTGTAAGATTAGAGCAGAAATCAATGCAATTGAAACAAAAAAAATACAAAGAATTAATGAATTGAAAAGCTGGTTTTTTGAGAGAATAATCAAAATTGACAAACCCATAGCTAACCTTTATCAAGAGAAAGAAAAAAAAACCAAAATTCATGCAATAAGAACTGAAAAGGGAGAAATTACTACAGATCCCAAGGAAATTCAAAAGATCATGAATACCTAATTTGAAAATCTTTACTCACATAGAGTGGAAAACACAGAAGAAATGGACAGATTTCCAGAAACATATGAACTACCAAAGCTCAACCAAGAGGATATAGCAATTTTGAACAACCCAATATCAGCTATTGAAATTGAAAATGTGATTTAAAACTTACCAACAAAGAAAAGCCCAGGTCCAGATGGATTCACAGCTGAATTCTACAAGAGATTTAGATGTTTGATGCCAAACTTCTTAAACTCTTCAATGAAATTGAGAAAAAAGCAATCCTCCCTAAATCATTCCTGGAGATAAGCATTACTCTGATACCAAAACCAAAGAAAGATCCAACCAAAAAAGAGAACTATAGGCCAGTCTCACTAATGAACATTGATGCAAAGATTCTCAACAAAATACTGGCAAATAGAATGCAGTAAGTCATCAAGAAGATTTACATCATGACCAAGTGGGGTTCATTCCAGGAATGCAAGGATGGTTTAACATATGCAAATCAATAAATGTAATACACCACACCAACTGAGCCAAAAACAAAAACCACATGGTCATCTCAATAGATGCAGAAAAAGCTTTTGACAAAGTCCAACACATGTTCATGATAAAAAAAAAAAAACCTTCAGAAACTCGGAATACATGGTGTCTATCTCAATCTTATAAAGGCCATCTATGACAAACCAACAGCCAACATTATACTAAATGGACAAAAACTGAAAGCTTTCACTTTAAAATCAGGAACAAAACAAGGATGTCTACTATCACCACTCCTTTTCAATATAGTTCTGGAAACTCTAGCCAGGGCAGTCAGACAAGAGAGAAAAATAAAAGGAATAAAGTTAGGAAAGCAAGAAGTTAAATTATCACTATTTGTAGATGACATGATACTCTATATAGAAGACCCAAAAATCTCCATTAAAAGACTGCTAGAGGTAATAAACAAGTCCAGCAGTGTAGCTGGATACAAAGTCAATGCTCAAAAATCAATAACATTCCTGTACACAAACAAAAAAACACTGAGAGAGAAATTATGGAAATATCACCCTTTACAATAACATGTAAAAAAAATGAAATACTTAGGAATCAACCTAACTAAAAATGAAAAAGACCTATATGCTGAAAATTATACTATGCTGTAAAAGGAGACTGAGGAGGATATTAGAAAATGGAAGGATGTTCCTTGCTCTTGGTTAGGAAGAACCAACATTGTGAAAATGGCCATACTCCCAAAACTGTTATACAGATTTAATGCAATCCCAATCAAAATACCATTCACATACCTCACAAATCTAGAGAAAA
Source organism: Hydrochoerus hydrochaeris (assembly GCA_004027455.1). Taxonomy (NCBI): domain Eukaryota; kingdom Metazoa; phylum Chordata; class Mammalia; order Rodentia; family Hydrochaeridae; genus Hydrochoerus; species Hydrochoerus hydrochaeris. The sequence continues at coordinate 47,485 of PVLA01010972.1, read as the reverse complement.
CACTCCTAAAATTCATTTGGAAACAAAAGAAACCTAGAATAGCAAAGGCAATTCTAGGCAACAAATGCAAGGCAGGAGGCATCTCAATTCCTGACTTGAAACAGTACTATAAACCCACAGTGATAAAATCAGCTTGGTACTGGCAAAGAAATAGACCTGAGGATCAATGGAACAGATTAGAAGATGCAAGCACAACTACAAAGATACTCAGCCACCTGATATTTGACAAAGGGGCTAAATATGTCCACTGAAAGAAGGATAGTCTCTTCAATAAACGGTGTTGGAAAAATTGGCTCTCTATATGCCAAAGACTGAAACTAGATCCAAACCTATCACCCTGCACAAAACTAAAGTCTAAATGGATCAAATGCCTAAATATTAAAACAGAAACACAAAATCTACTGGAAGACAAGGTAGGTAGAAGTCTTGGAGACATGGGGTAGGCAGAGAATTCATGAACAAAATGCAAACTGCATGGGAAACACTTCAAACAATCAACAACTGGGATCTCACATTATTGAAAAGTTTCTGCACTTCAAAGGAAATCACCAACAGAGTGAAAAGAAAATCCACAGAGTGGGAAAGAATTTTAGCCAGCAACCCCTCAACAAAGGATTTCTGTCCAGAACATATAAAGAATTGAAAAACATCAAGCTCCCCAAATTCAAAGACCCTCTCCAAAAATGGGCATCCAAGATGAACACACAGTTCTCAGAGAAAGATATACAAATGGTAAATAAATACATGAAGAAATGTTCACCATCACTGGCCATTCAAGAAATGCAAATTAAAACAGCTTTGAGATTCCACCTCACTTCAGAAAAAATAGCTGCCACCAAGAAATAAACTGATAACAAATGTTGGCAAGGCAGCGAGGAAAAAGGAACACTGCTCCACTGCTGATGGGAATGAAGACTGGTGCAACCATTATGGAAATCCATATGGAGACTTCTCAGAAGACTAAGATTGGAAGCCCCATTCAATCCAGCTATTCCCCTCCTGGATATTTTCCCCGAAGAACTGAAAAGTTCATATCACAGTGATATATGTGCACCCATGTTCATAGCAGCACAATTTGTGATAGCTAAATCCTAGAAACAACCAAGATGCCCATCAACTGCAGAGTGGATGAAAAAGATGTGGCATTTTTATACAATGGAATATTACTCAGCTATAAAATGATGATCTTGAGGCCTTTATAGGCAAATGGAGACAACTTGAGACTATCCTCATTAGTGAAATAAATAAGAATCATATTTATAAATACCATATTGTGTCTCTAGTGTAAAAAGCAAATAAGAACTACAAGTGTAATAAAACCAAAATGTGTAATTACTATTGTAAAAAAGAGAAGAAAAGAAAGTGCTCTAAGGGATATAAATGCATGTATGTTTGAGTGTGTAAAATAGATGACCATATTGCTGAATCTTTTTTGGATCTTTAAGCAGAACTGTTTGTAGTCTGATTCTTTGAATGTCTACTATGTATCCTTTAAATCTGTAAGTTGAACAACTACATCCAAGATGACAACTTGTAGTTTTTAAACCAGTGATTTCTCAGTGGGTTTTTTTTTCATTTTCCTTTTTTTTCTTTCTTTCTTTTTGAATTTTGTATTTTTGTTACCCTTTTTTTGTTATGCTTTTCTTTCTTCTCTTTAAATAAAATTTTAAAAATGTATAATTGCTACTGTAAAAAAGAGGAAATAGGAAGTGCTATAAAAGATATAGCTGCATGTATGTGTAGGTGTGTAGGATTAATAACCGTATTTCTAGGTTCTTGTTGGATTGTTGAACAGATCTGTTTGCACTCTCACTGCTTGAGTGTCCACTTTGTGTGCTTTAATTTTGTAACTTGAAAAACTATTTCTAAAGGAACAATATGCAATTTATCAACTAGTGATTTATTACTGTTTATCTTATATTCTTGAAGTTCTGTAATATTTCTATCCTTTTTCTGGTTTTTTTCTCTTTAAATTAAAAATATAAAAAAGAAAAGAAAAAGAAAAATAGCATTAGGGACTTCTGGGAAGATGGCAGGATAGTAAGCGGCAGAGAAAAAAGCCCCTGAGAGAAACAGTCCAGATGCTGGAATATAGATCATAGGGAAGACAAGAAGGAAGGAAGAAAGTCAGCTGGACCCAGAAAAAATCTAAAATGAGAACTGAAGCCCACAGAGAGAGTGAAAAAGAAAAACTTAAATGAACAAGAAGGTGGTAGCTGGAGGCACCTTCACCTGAAGCCAGACCCAGTGTGCAAGAGGAGCTGTTAGAACCTGGGGACTTAGGGTCACAGTGATTGTGGTGGCTGGCCAGTTCAAAGTCCTATGCAAAGAGATGCAGTGATGGAGGGGAGCGGCCAATGCAGGGGACTGTATTGGCTGGCAGTGAGTGCAGAGGGCTCAGTCCTTCCTTGCAAAATAGCAATTTGCAAGGAGCCATTTTGGAGTCAGGCAGGATAAACCAGAACCAGAACTGCAGCCGGCTCCCTCCAGCAGCTCCAAGCTAAGAGCAGACTGGTGGAAATTCCTTGGACTGAACCCCACCCTTGTGCACATTCCAATAGCCATCCTGAGGTTCCCCACTGTGCACACTCTAACAGCCATAGTGGGGGTCTCCCTGCTGTCAACAGGCTTGGTCCAGAGGTGGCAGCTAGCCCTGCCCCTTACACACACTAGGAAGCCATCATCATCATAGATCCCTGCCTGTAACCAGCTAGGAAGCAGTGGCCAGCCCTGCCCTTGCATGCATTCCATCAGCCACAGGTGAGTCAAAGCACACTGGGAAAAGCAGCAGATAGCCCTGCACCAGCATACCCAATGGTCACCATCACACACCCATAGCCAGCACTGGCTAGGAGAATCAAACAGTCTCACTTCAGAGACATTGAAGTCAATGCAGGAAGTGCCTGGGACCCCTCTACTCACTGGTCCAGAACAACCCAGGCATATGTCAAGGCAAAGAAGCAAAAGGCATTCTCTGACCTCCAACCCAAGCAGAGCTGGTCCAGGAGATGTAAACACGGAAGAGATTGGGAGTCAAACACCTGAAGTTTATGAAGTGATGGCAACTGAAGTAAAGAAAGAACTTCATCAGGCTATAAAAGAAATTAGAACAGAAATACTAGCTCAGGTAAAAGAAAAATTGAAAAACATAATAAAAGATTTGCTAAGCACCTCCAAAGAAGACACAGTTGAAAGAATAGAGAAGCATAGGATAAAGAGGGAAACCTTGAATGAACAATATTAAAAAAGGCTTAGAAGACATGAAATAGATTCAAAGATATTTTGGGAAATTAAAAACTCCATTGAAAGCTGGAAAAACTGCTTGAAAGAAACTAAAATCAGACCTTGAAGACAGGTCTGCAGCTTGTGATTGCAAAAGGAAAGGTCTCTTAAAAATAACAAGGAATCAGAGAGTAACAACTCATTGGCTGCAAAACAACCAAAAGAAACATAAATTAAGAACAATGTGAGTGGAAAAGCAGGGGTCTATACATGACATTAAAAGTCTATTTACAGAAACAATTTCAGAAAACTTCACAAGCATAGGAAAAGGAAATGACATTCAGACAAGTGAGGCATATAGAACTGCCATAACCAAAATATATCCACACACAGACATATCATAATCAAGATCCTAGAAATTCAACACAAGGACAGATTATTAAAAGCTGTTAGAGAAAAGAAACAGATCATCTATGAAGGAAAACCCATCAGAATCATGCCAGTCTTCTCAACACAAATCATCAAATCAAGAAGAGCTTGGAGTAAAGTATTTCAAGTCCTGAAAGAAAACAACTTCCAACCCAGATTAATGCATTCTGCAAAACTATCTTTCAAAATCAGTGGAGAAACAAGATACTTCCATGACAAAAAATAACTGAAGGAATTCATGACCACCAAACCAACCCTACAAAAAATTCTGAAAGACATTCTAGAGAGAGATAAAAAAAGACCATGGTTCCAGGAATAGTGGCAGAGGGGGCTCACCAAGTTGTGGTAGCAATGGAATGGAAGGGAAAAGTAGGCAACCAACTGCAGGAAAATATCATGGCAGAGATGAGGCAGAGCATATTGGCCATAATCACTAATATATATGGCCTCAGTTCACCAATAAAAAGAGACACAGGCAGAGTGCATCAGGAGACAGGGTCTATCAATATGCCTTACATAAGAAACACATTTAACCCCAAAAGGGGTTCATAGACTGAAAGTCAAAAGAGAGAACAATACTCTGTGACAGGGAACCAGAAAGAAGTAGGGGTAGCTTGCCCATCAGCTGCAGACTGGTTAAGAAAATCATGGCACTTTTATGCAATGGAAAGCTACTCAGCTATAAAGGAAGATAACTTTGAGGATCTTGTAGGTAAATGACTACCACTTGAGATCATGCTCGTGGGTGAAATGGCTCAGAGTGAAATGGGTTAATATCACATTTTCTCCCTAGTATTAAAAAACTAAAGGAGATAGTGAGATCCAAAATGCACAATACATCCTGTAAAAGTGGAAAGGGAAGAAGTGTCCAAAAAGGAAAGGCAATGGCCATTGTTAATCTATTATCATGATTTGAAACCCATATTGTTTGTTTGCCTCACATTTTGGCCCTATTCCTCTCTCTCTCTTTCTCTCTCTCTCTTTCTCTCTCTCTCTCTCTGTTTTTAGAATGGAAATATTCACTCTGTGCTACGTATGCTGGCTATGTGTAATTTTCTTCATGATTTTTACAGGGGTTCACAGCTAAGAGGTTGCCTTAAGTCTCAGAGGAGACTTTGGAGTTGGACTTTTAGTACAAAGTACTAAAATTGTGACTTTGGCAATTCCCAGAGACGGGCTGAAAATATTTTGCATAATGAGATGGACATTAGCCTCTTGGGAGCAAGCAGATAACATTATGCTGTAGATAAAAAATGGTTTCCAAAGTACCAACTGTTTTGAAAGTGATTGGATCATGGAGACACTATAGTCATCAATAACTCATCCATTACAAAGTTCAATAGCTACATAGGTAAATGTACTAGGATGTAGGACCTGTTTGAAAGTGGGTCTCATGAGCTGTGATCTAGAAGGGTATATTTTTTCTTGCCTCTCTGTTCTCTCTTTGCTTCCTGCCTACTGCAGTTTATGTAGTTTAACCTCTTCCTTCCTACATGCCCTTCTGCCACCTTTTTTTTTTTGTTGTTGTTGTTGTTTTGAAGTCTGCTAACCATGGACTAAAACTATGACTCAAAATAAGTATCTTCTTTTTTAAATTATAGGTGTTGGGTGTTCTGTTGCAGAGACAGGAAAAAATTAAAGTATTATCCAACATAATATAATTTTATAGTGATAAGTAAACAGTAAAGAAAGGACAAGGTAAAGCAGGGAGTCTGCCTTTCAACCACCAATTCCATGTTCTCTGCCTTGTATCATAAAAGAGGTGTACTGGGAATTTTTTTCCATCTTTATCTGCAAGTTTTTCTGTCAAAAATCTCCCCACCCCAAGAATATATACTACACCTGAAATTTAAAATGTCAGGTATGTCTATAACTTCCCATGCAGTGAAGACTTGAATGTGAAATCAGCAGCTGGTCATACCCCCACCCTAGATTTCATAATAGAAAATAATGAGACTAAAAAAATGAAGGAACCAAAGATTGACTTCTGGTGAGGGCAGTCACAACAGATGCTGTCATGTGAAGGTTCTCGGCATAATGGTCAGGCGGTTCTGTAACCAATGTCTAGGGGCCTTGTAAGGTCACTATTGTTACAATGAAAGCTGTAGCATTTGTGCCCACTTGTGGTGTCAGTCATGTTTTCAACGATTCAATTTGAAGATGTAAATTTGGGCATAATGACACAAACTTAAGTTTGGGTGTACGACACAGAGGCAGGAGACTAGAGTGGTCCGAGAATAAAAAATTATGAATGTATGCAGCTTTTTGCCTCAGATACATTGGTTTTTCCTTGCCTAGCTGATCTCAACACCAATTTTTCTGGAGAGTCTCCCATAAGTTGTAGATGCGACTGAGTGTAGCATGAACTCCATGGGCTACAAGCTGCAGAGGAAACTGGAGTAAGCATGAAGCCCATGTAACTGGGTGCAGCCACTGACTCCATTAGACCTTGCAATATAGGGTTAGTCTCAAAGAAAAAAGCTAATTGGTTCCTCATGTTTTTATTACTTGAGTTTTCATGCTTATTTTCTTTTAAAATACATATTTAGAAACTAGTGAAAAAGTATGTTGGTACCAAAATAACAAAGATTAGTTAAAGGAAATAAAATTGATTAGTACCTAATGATATGTAAGATGAACAACAACAAACTACTTCTTAAAAAAATCATAGTTCAGAGCCCACCTATTGGGGTTAAGTAACTCAAATGTGTACTGAACGTTTTATTTTCCATTTACAGAACGGTTCCAAACAAATGTCTGTCATGAATCCAGCTTGCTTAAAATAGAAGTTTGCAAAATGTGGACCTTGAATCAAGCTCTCTGCTTTTTGTTTCTGTGCACTGATGAAACCAGTTACCATGTTTTATAGGTGTTGATGCAACATCTAACGGGAATTAAAAACATTCTCTGTGACAATAATCGCTGTGGTTTCCAAAATAGCATTACTGCCCCCAACTTCTTTGGGCTTTCTGAAGAATAAAAAAAAAAAAAAAAAAAAAAGACTTGTTACAGAAAAGTGAAGCCTGATATTTCCCTATTTGGAATTAATTTGCTATTGGTCTTTACAATGATAAATTTAAGAATAAACAAAAAGGAAAGAAAGAAAGCACACCAATTGATGGAAACAAAAGTGATGCTGAATACACATATAATTACAATTGCTCCCGTTTATGTAAACCTAATATTTTTCTCTTCAACCTAGGTTTTTGCAGATTTCAGTGTTTCTAAATGTCAGACTTGTTTTTCATACCCTCTGCAAAGCTTAATACAGTATTTTTTATGCAGGTATTTAATAATTAGCTAACATCAATCAAGAATGGATGCAAAATATTACTCCATTACCCAAATCGTATTTAACTACTTTTATGGCTTGACTAGATATCTCCAAAAATCTCATGTTCTCAGAGATAGGGCTTTTCAGAGGTAGCTGACTCTAGTGTACAAATATGGATTAAGGCTTTGTGATGCCTAAATTAGTCCCTTGGTGGTTTACCATGGTTCTGTATGTAGATAATGGGAAGGACCATTTCAGGTGTGTCTGATTGTGTAAGTTTATATTAAACAAATTTGTCACAAAAATTTTTTATTGGTCATAGGGTAAACATAGTGACTGTATATTTTTCTTCTATTATAAAAAATAGTGTTGCATTAAGTACAAATTTTCTGGAGAACTCTATTGTCCAAAACTCTAATAACTCTAATAATATAAAATTATGAAAATAATTATTAGTCAATGTACAAGGGTCATGATTTGCTATCAGCAACAATCTTCATTTAGATAATCTGAAAACTATATTATCTCTGTTGGATGGTTATTTTTTCATTCTTTTGATAGCTGAAAGACTTCTACTTACTACAGTTTCTTGATGTGCATAATGTACAATTCCAAAATGTCAAATTATAATACTATGTATGTAATATATTTTAATATTTGATATAGTCCTAATTTTATTTTTTTATTTCTATATGTGATATTTTCTTTCACTGTATAGTTTTTATCTTTCTAATTATTGGGATTTATTCTATGACAATTTTCCAAAGCTTGCCTATCTTCAGTTTTCTTTTTTTTAATTATTGGGATTTATTCTATGACAATTTTCCAAAGCTTGCCTATCTTCAGTTTTCTTTTTTTAAATAGGAAATAACATATTATAAAGTGCTTTTAGCTAATGAAAACTGTAAGTTCATTGTCAGTTCACTGTAGGTTTCATCTTGTCCCTACACTCTGAGGTTATGCATAATTAGGCTAATTTCAGATTCCATTCCATTTGAATTGGAAAGTGCTTACTTATATAGATTTAAGCTACCTATCATAATTTCAGTACCTGGCCAGTACTTCACAATAACACCAAATAAGTTCACAGTTTTTTAATAATGAATTTGGTTGTGCTTATTTTTTCTTAATATTAGGCAGAGCTATGTTGCACTATAGTTCTGTCTTTTCCAGGTCCTGAAATAATGATCATGTTAATAATATGTACTACATTTACTCAGTAACTACAGTGGGTCAGGGTGAGTCATAGTCTTTCACATGCATTAGCTTACTTAATTCCCCCAATAGACTTACAGAGATGATAACAGTTTCCTCATGAACATATCAGAAAACCGGGGCTCTGTGAGTTTAAATTGCTTTCCAAAGTCTTATTAGTGAGGCAGCAAGTGAGAAGCATATTCAGGTTACTCTGACTTCAAAGTCATATTCTTTCCACTATATGCTCTGCCTTTTACTGTATTTCATATTTTTAATTAATTTCTTCTATAACAATAGGATTCTTAAATTCATCATTTTAGTCTTTTAGTTTCATTGAATTTATTTGTTGAATTTATTTGTATATTCATTCTTGCTAATATTTTTGCTATAATCTATATTTGTATACAGCCATGCTGCTGCCTTCAGAAAGGATTCTACATTTAAAAAAACTTTCAACTTTTAATGTGAAATTCCTTTTGAAAATTATGAATTGTTGGGCTTTGTCCTTCAAGCAACTTTTTCCAAATCTCAGATTTTCTTTTATATGTACATATTTATGTACTTCCTAGAAAGTATTCTCTTTTTACTCTAAATACCAGTTCGGTTACTGTGGAAGCATAAATGTAAGCTAGAAAGAGATCAGGCCATTAATTGATACCGACAGTCAATTAGTGCTTCAAAGGAGCTGGTTTGGCACTTTACACATAGAGAACATAAGAGAAAGATTATAGCTTGTTGTGGCGTAATCTCTCTCGCTTCATTGTGGACCAGACCTATATGTGCTACTGCATGGTTTCTACAGAAACTAAGCAAGTTTCTCACTGGTTGCTAATGGAATGGCAGCATTATGGGAAACAGTCACATTGTGTGATATGAACCCATTAGCCTTCCCTTTCTAAAGATCCAGACTGAACCAACTCTGACTGTTCAAGTCAAAAGTCTTCTTACTCTCTGTGTTGCACTGATCAAACCTCAAACTGTCAGGTCAAATTATTTCCATTGGGCCAGTTCTATTTGTGATTAATTAAAATTTATTCCTGATTGCGTACAGTTCTTTAAAATGTTTGATCCCTTTATTATGTAGCAAATTGAGAATATGGTCCTAATTTTAATTCATGTGTTGTAAGTCACCAATTTCAGTAAAGTTAAGAAAGAAAAAATAAAACATTTTTACTATTTTTGCGTGAATGTATAAATGCCATAACCAAGAGAAAATTAAACCTGATGTGATTACTATATTTAGCAAGAATTCATTAAGGGAGAACATTATATAAATGGAATGTATATGATTTTTATCCAGCATTATTTGAGTTTTAAAACAATGCAAAAGGTGTGGGGGATTTAGCTCAGCTGCACAAGCGCCTGCCTGGCAAGCGCTAGGTCATGAGTTTGATCCCCGGTAACAAAAAAAAAAAGAAAAAAAAATATATATATATACACACACACACAAAAGATAAAACAATACAGAAAAGCATAAAAGGTAACAAACTTTTCCTCATTAGACTGAAGACATTTGAAAATAAATTTTAATTTACTTACAATTATTTGAATGCAGAACTTGCTTGAGATTTCATTTTTTCTATACATAATTTGTGTGCTTAATGGCATGATTTTTATGTTTACTACAGGAGATAGGGTATCTTTTTATTGTTTTGTTATTTTTCTTCTTGCAAGAAAATATCTTTTCTGTATGTGTTAAAACCTTATACAAATGTTATATAGCCAAGGAGGTTGTGAAACATCAATCCTTTACAAAAATAAACTCAGTAAGCCTTACCATTGGTAATTCTCCCAAGGCGGTGAAGTGGCATATATATTTATTAAAGCAGTTGAATTAAGTGGTCCTGATAACTAAAGAGTATTGTTGAGAAAGTGAGTTTGGCAAAGGACCAACTAGTGGACAACCTCTGAGTCCTTGTGTCAAGTGTAATGAGGAAAGAAATTTTTTTAAAAAATACAAAGGAAAGGAAGAGGTGTGAATGAAGTTCTCAGAGAAAGACTATCCAAGCAATATAAGAAATAGTCAAGACCAGAGGAAAAAAACCTCCTGAAATTCTGGCAAACCCTGAGATGAAAGAGGACAGAGACTGTGGCGCCCAGATACATTAGTAACTATGTGGTCCATGGAGGGGGACAGTGTAGAGTGCTGGGGTCACATGATCCTCACGATGAGCCCAACCAGCCATGGCTCATGTCCAGGGACGGCCACTGGTCTGAATCGGGCTTTAGGTGATTGAAGCACAGAGCATCTGTGATAAGACACATCATAGGAAATAATTTGACATCTTAATTGAATATCAATAAAGATTTTTGCTTGGCTAATCTTTAGTGTAGCTCTGAGTCTCCTCCTAGATCCATCTATATAATTCTTTGTAAAGTCTAGTTTTCATTAAGAACCTTGCCACCTGAGTTTTACATTCTAGCAGAATACTCTACACAATTCATTTTAGGTTATTATAAAGGAAGTACCAGAGTCTGGATCGTTTTTTTTAAAGCAAAAGGTTTATTTAGCTGAGAATTCTAGAGGTTAAAGGCATGGCAGGGGCGTTGGCCCAGCCATGGTGACTGCTTTAGGTAGATGGCACCACAGTGGCTGGAACACGGTCGGGAGTAATGAAAGGGTCTGGCTTGTCCTTCTGTAACATCTTCTTCTGAGAACTAATCAGGGTCCCCAAAGAATTACAATTTCTCCCAAGGGCAGAACTTCACATTAGGGCCCATTGCTTAAAAATCCTACCAGCGCTTATCAATGCCATACTGTGGATCAAGATTCCAGTTCAAGAAACTTCAAAGAACAAACTAAAATCATATCTAAACCACAGCAGTCCTCTGTCTTTAAAAGCATATATGTTCCTTATCCTCCATCAACCCCCAGGTGATTGGATGATTTTAGCTAACTTGTCTGTTTTTAGCAAGAATCCGAAAAACAGAGAATGTTAGGTAAACTTTCTTGGAGTCTCTTACTCCTTATATTTCCTTGTATTAGTTTCCCAACGACTCCCACCCCAGTACACACACTGCATTCTGGCTATGAACAACAGTTTCTCACACTGTGAACAGAGTTGAACCTAATCTTTCTCCATGATAGGAAAACCTTACTGCAGTGGTCTCCGCACCTATACTGACAGTCCCGAGTCAAATTTTCCTTAACATGTTTTAACGAGTATTAGTATTTTTTGTCTTTAACAATGTTATGTGCTTCCTAAGTTGAGTTGTCTTAAAGTCATGAAATAGAGGAGACAAGTAAAAGAGTAAAGGAGCATCTGCTCATAATCTTTACCAAGAAACATCATTGATTCCTAATGAACAACATATTGTGTAAGAAATTATGTGGTGAGATAATATTGCTTTGCTGTTTTATCAATTCACAGCAATATGGTCACTTCTTAGGTATGAGACTTTGCTGAAGTTACATAACCCTTTTGTGCTCTCAATCTTCATGTGTAAAATAGTAAGTACCTTGTAGGGTTATTAAGATGATTGGATAAGTGAACATTTAGAGTATAGCACACAGCAGTATATGTGAGTGTATTTACTCAATTCAACTAGTGTTAAATTTATTTTGAACATAATTGACTATTTAATTTCTGTATCATTTATACACCTGTGCAAACAAAATAATATCCCTACTAATGTGCGGTATTTCTTTATCTTTTACAAATTCTTATACAAGGGGGCTTCTTAGGTTCACTGCAGGGCATTCACCTACCTTTGCTTTAAAAAATCTATAGTCAGAAACACTTTTCAAGATATAAAGTCGTTAAGCAATCACCCCATACTACAGCAGAAATTTAGTCTGAGAGTCACAAAAAGGATATTTAAAAAGTGGGAAACTCACTTCATGCCATTCTTCCTCCCAAATGTCAACTTTTTGTACATTTGCTTGATTTGGCTTATTCTCCAGTTTCTTTGGATAGTTTTGAAAATATTTTGTTCAATGTTTGTAACCTTATCAGTAGAAAAAAATATCAATCAAATAGCACCACAGTCAAAAGCAGGATCCTCTGCCTCCTGCTAAAACGTGATCAGGCAGAAGGGACAGGGATGGGACCTCCTTCGTTTTTATAAGGCCTTTTCTCTCCTCTCTGATGATCCATAATTATAAATTTATGCATAAAAAGGATTATTGAAGATCAATGAAGTTTCAGGAGCATGAAAAATATTGTTAATGAGCTTTAAAGAAATAAATGATTATTCAGTTTATGCTTTGAAAATTTCCAGCCACCAGAACTTGAATGTATATCATTATTGACAACATTATTGTCAACATTATTGACAAGTTAATTCCAAGTTTTTCTATCATAAATGTCATACTACATTCAGCATATATATGCTGTAATTTTTGACCCAAAAAAATGTAAGTATATTTTTTGTGGGAAAACATAAATTTAAGTTATAAAAGCAGACAGCGTGGGGCACAAAACTAATCTTTGTCAAGTTGAAAGATGATATGAAAATTTATATCTTACAATTAATTGTTTCTTAAAGGAAGATGGCAAATTTGTACATATTTCAGTCAATTTAAAAGATTAGGAAATTTTCTGTTTTTTTAAAATAAAACTATTGTCCTATTTGAAAAATTAGAGATCTCTCCCACTTACTTCCTTTTCACAAATGGCAAGAGTTAATGGGAATTGAGTAAATGGTGGTACATTTAGCCTGAAGTTGTATCTTCATTTTGTCGTATTTCCTGCCTCTCATACAGAGTTCTGCAAACCCAGCCCACCTCAGACTGGACATTATTTAATTTGTCTCTACAGAATAAAAATAATATTCTAACATATAATCATCTCAATATTTTTGTGTCCTCCAAAAATCTAAATGTTCAAATGTTAACACTCATGGTAATGGTATTACAAGGTGGAGCTTCTAAGGAGTGATTAGTTCATACAGCAAATACCACGTGTGTATGACTAGTGTGCTTACAAAAGAGACGGCGGGAAAGCACTGCGTCCTCCACATGAGGTTACTGTCCGTAAAGCAAGCCCTCAACGGACATCATCTCTGCTGCTTCGGTTGCAGACCTCTGGCCTTCAGAATTTGAAGAGTTCTATTGTTTATGAAGTATTTGTTCCATGATATTCTTGTTATAGCAGACTGAACCGGTTAAAACATGAAGCTGATATATTCAACATAAAACTTTTACATAGGATAGATTTTTTTTTCCCTAGGACTAATAAATCCATGAAAATTGTAACATGGTTATATTACTGCAAAAAAATCTATATTAATAGTTGCACCTCCTGCGGGGTTCTAGGTGTTCCCAGGATGAGGACAGTAAGAGGATGGAGAAAAAAGGACAAGGGTCGGAATAAGGTAGACTCAGGCCCTCTCTCCTGATGGGAAGGAAGGAAGGAAGGAAGGAAGGAAGGAAGGAAGGAAGGAAGGAAGGAGAATGAGGAGGAGGAGGGGAGCACTCCAATGTCTGCAGCACATTTATTTATACACTTGGGAGGCTGAGTATCACGTGAAACCTCTCTGCCTAGTAGCTTATCCTCCTGGCGCTTCTCAGGCCCCCAGTGCCGTGGAGACTAGGGCAGCTTATTCCTGCGACTTGCCTCAGGTGCTCTGTGTTCTTGACGCTGGCCTTGCCCTGCCACCCACTCCAGCTGCAGACGCTCCCCACAAATACCATTCAAAATATTATAGGGAGATGAGTGCTCTTTAAAATTCCTGTTAGAATGGTTCATCTTGGAGATCTGGGGTTTATATTATTGAAATAATTGCACTTTTATTTCTGATATGAATAATAATCACATACTTCCCATAAGCCATTTATCATACATTTAATCTTGTCAAAAGATTCTTTATGGGTACGTGTGTGTGTGTGTGTGTGTGTTTTCTTTTCTTTTTTTCTTTTTCACAGTACTGCAGTTTTATTCCAGAGACCCACCTGCTAAGTGTTCTATAGTTTAGCAACTTTCAGATTCCCCCTCTTTTTTTTTCATTGGCCAAATAACTATTCAATGATTATAGAAACACTTTTATTATAATGTTAAATCACTCTGGAATAAATATTCAAACAGAAAATTGAATGTCTTTGACTTTGAACTGCGTGGAAACAGCCAAGATTTTGTCCTAGAGAACATCTGGAAGTTTGAAGAACGTTAATCTGAGATACAGATTGTAAAGTTGGTAATGGAAACCATACATCACCTGATGACTTGGAGGTATTGCTGTGATGGCTCTGAGAAAAATTAAACCAACCCTTAGAAAAATACCAGGAAAATAATCCCCTAGGGAAAAAGAGAAATTATTCAGGTAATGAGTAGTCTAAGAAGTGGTCCATGTGAATGAAGTCCTGGTAAAGGAGTGAAAAGGTGAATAAGACTTGTCAGAAGCATTTTAAAGCTCGACAATAGGCCTTTAGATGCCATGAACATTATTGGTATCTGACTCATTTCTCCAAAGTCAGGAGATTTTTCTCCAGGTTTTCTACAAATTAGATGTTAAAAAGAAGGATTTGTTGAACCTCAGATTTGTCATAAGCAAAATGTCCCTAAGCAAAATGTACCTATTTAACAGGGTCTCATGTGAAGAGATCCCAGGATAATGCCCAGAAAACAACTAGTATACAGAAATCCCTTCTACCTCACTCTCCTCTTCTTGTTCCCTCAAGTTTGAGTTCATCTCTTTAGCACCATTTGTGTTTGTTTATTTGTTTCTTCATCTTTTTGAGACAGGGTCTCACTATGCAGTTTAGGCTGGTCTTGAGCACACTTTGTAGTGAAGGCTGGTCTCAAACTTACAACAATCCTCCTGCCTCAGCCTCCTGAGTGCTGGGATTACAAGTGTGCTACACCATTCCTGGCTCCTTTAGCACAATTTGAAGGTTCGCTGCATTCCAATATTCTACCATGATGGAGAGCTATTCTGGTGCTATGCCCATGCATTTGGTAAGTGACTAAAGATAGAATACTAAATATGTGATAGAAAAATCTTGTTTTATTTTTAGATTCAAGTACTTCACCTTCCTTTTTGAGAATGGGACTATAAAATCTGAGTTCTCCTTGCTGAAGTTTTTCTTGCTCTTTTCTCTTCATTATCTCTGATTCTATTTCTAAAATTGGTCAATCACCACCATTCCTAATTATCAAAGGTTTGAGTGACTCCAGAAAGAGGTAACTTCTAAAATCTTCAATGATTAACAGAGAATTTTACCCAACATTTTCCTTTATCCCATAATAGTGTCATCAGTTTTAAACAATATTTTTAAAGTTCAGGGTTCCTTTCATCCACAAGTGCTTTCTATCTATCAATGTTATAAAATGTATGTAATCACCCTATACAATAAAGGTATTAATCAAGATGGTTTGCACTGAATCTCTCATATTTTCCAACACAACAAACTATGTCACTATACTCCTTATCTCTTTTTGTATAGGGCAGAGAAACTCCCAAACTACTAGATGTCTAGTATGAATTCATGTTCTCTAAAATCAAAGAATGGAGGGCACTGGAAAACCAAGCAACCAGCTTGCCGCCCTGGTAAGTGGCTGTGTCCCGACAAGCCACAGCCGCCCCAGGGAAAGAACCATCAGCGTTTCCTGAGATCCACACCATGTTGGAACTTAGGGCACTGGGAAACCAAGCAGCCAGCTCATGGCCCTAGTAAGCACCTGTGAGCCTACTGGTGTGCAGACTGAGATTCAAACATCCATCCCCCCACTTTAGCAAGGGGGAGCCAGAGATGTGAGCATCTCTTGCGAGATTGACTATATGCAAATAGCAAATAAGGGGGATTTCCTTCTACCATCTCTTTGAAGACAAATATTTTTATCACTGTTTTGCTTTGTTCTGATTAATAGTATTGCTCTATTCAATATTCTGTTTTGTATAATGTATAATTCTGTTTTGTATAATGTATAATGTTCTGTATTTCCTTTGATTTTGCATGCCTGACTGAAAGAACAACTATTGTGAAGAAAATGAGATATACTATGGTACACATTACTCTTATCCCGGTAACCTGTTGTGAAGTTCTGTACCAATTTCACCACACTGCCTCAATTGCCTTTGTTCTGTGGTATTTTACTACTTTAAAAATTTAAAAAAAAGAAAATAAAAAATAAAAATAAGTAAAATCAAAGGATAAATTTTAGGAACAATGGAGGCTAAGAGCAGAATATATTTATTGAGAGAAAGAAAACATCTGTCAGAGAGACAGAAGGGGTCCCAGATAGGTTACCAAAGACTGTGTTTTTTAGAGACTTTTATAGAACAAAATCACAAGGTCAGGTGAGTCCAAGTGGGGAAAAAGGGGAACAATTGCTATGTGTGACCCACTTCCCCATTTGACCCTGATTTAATAAACTTTACCTGAGCAATTTTACTTGTAATCTTATTGGTTGACCATAATTCTGTCCCACTTCATGCCCATCTTGTGAATTCCCATTTTTCCCCAACTTGGACCTGCTCCCCTCGTGGATTTGCTCTATTAAAGTCCCTAGAAAAGGTGAAGTCTTTGGCAACCTACTTGAGATTCCTGCTGTTTCTTTCATACAGAAACTTTCTTTCTCTCAATAAATATATTCTGCTCTTAACTTCCATTGTTCCTAAAACTCATTCTTTGAGCTTAGAGAACATGAACTCGTAAAAGAAATCTAGTAGGTTGAGAGTTTCATTCCCCTATATCAACACTGCAGCATTTGCCAAAATCTTCATTTATTGTCATCCACCACTCTATTGTAATTTATTACTTCAAAAATTTAGCAAATTTTTAAATGCTATTATTACATTATAAAGAAAAAATGTAAGGAATTTATGTTTCTGTATACAAACAACCTGTGTTGTCTCCCTGCTTCTCTCTCTGCAGTGTCTCTCTCAGTAGTATACTCCCAAGCCTACCTTGATTTGAAAGAGGTTTAACCTATCTGCTAAGCCTTTTCATCGGGCCCACAGTCCCTCCCTCCCTTGGGCAATATTATAGACTCTGTTCATTCTCCTAAATTCCACTTGCCATGTGATTTAAACTATAGGAATTAAATGTGCTTAGCTTCAGTTGTGCTGTGACAGCCAAGATATTGTTCTATGAAGCATCTGAAACTTTTAATTCCAACTTATTGAAATCAAACTACTTTACAGTTATTATTGTCACCTATTGATTTTCTATCTGTATTTTCACTTTTGGGTTTCATGTCATCCCTCCTTATGCCACTCATAATATCAAAATTAAATTTTTCTCAACTTTATATAAGTCATGAATCTAAAAACACATGAGTTATTTCATAGAGCATGTTTCTAAACAGTGGCATTGAATATATGAATCTGATGATTCATGGCTGTAGCACACTGTTCCATAAAGTATAGGAAGGAGGTTTAGCAGCTTCTCAGCTCTGTTAAATCATTACCTTCCCTTTCCCCTCAGTTTTAATGACACCCAATCCTTTCTCCAGATATTACCAAATAGTCTTTGGTTCAAAACAAAACAAAAACCTTCCAACATAAGGTAAATGACTTTTTAAAAATTTCAGTTCTTTTGTCATGGGGTTTATAAACTATGACAAGCTCATTAATTTAGAGTAGAGGCATTTAAAAAGGCAGCAAAATATTAAATAAGAAAATGTACACACATAATCCTGGAGGTTGGTCATTATAAGATTCTTAAAGTAATGGATACATTTAAAAATTTAGACACTTCTGTCTAGGTCAAAATGTCTGCAATGGAAGAATAATTGCATTACATAATTTTATATTCATTAAATTTATGCTTGGAATTGAAAATGGTTTTTATTTTAGTTATTATCATTTTACAAATACAGTAAAGAAATGAATAAGATGAAATCATAGAACTGCTAACAATGACTTTGATGGTAGTTGGTTCAGACAGAAATAAAATGCATTCAGCTGCAAAGGTAGCTTTAAAATGTGACAGATCTATAGTTACGTAACTGTAATTTTAATATGTCACTTAGCTTAAAAATAATTCATTAATCTATTTATTTCACAAAAACACAGAATTGCAATTTCAATCTTAATTAAATATAGTGCTACCCCTGTAAAAATCATAAATTATCATTTGATGGAAATGAACTACGATGTCAAAATAGCTATTTTTTTAAGAAATTAGTCTTTTATTATATAGCTCTTCAGAGAAACAATAGCTATCATTCCTGAACTATATGTCTTATAATAAAATTTGAATTTGGGGCTGTGAAACTAATTTTAAAGTACATTCTTAGTATAGCAAGCATGATAGAATTATTTTCAAAATCAGTCTGAAGAGCATTAATGATGCACAATCAGTCTACAGCTGGAAGCCTGCAGTTTGAAGTTGTAGCTTGCAGATTGTACATTGCTTCTTTTCTTTCTTGGCTTTGAGTTTTCTATTGTTCAGGAAGATAATGACTCTCCTGATGGTTATCTGATGGTTGGATCCATCAGATAACAACAAATGAATAAAAATGGCTATAAAAATATTCATATACCATTCCCTTTCTGACAAATGCAACTGTAATGAAAAGTGAATATTTTATTTACTAAATTTAGTTAGTAAATAATTGTTTTACATGGAGACAAATACTTCCATTTACCCTAAAGTTATCCTGTAAAAACATTTAAATAGCACTAATGGAATGAGTAGAATACAGATGCTCTGGGACTTAAAATGGGTTTTTATTCCACTAGCCTCATTGTAAGTTTAAAATAAAATGAGTTACAATGCTTTCAACAAACCTAACCCATTGAAAATTGTAACTTAGCTTTTTAGCTTCTAGGATAAGCAAGAATATTTGCTCTTTGTCTTTCTGCATCAGTCCTTTTCACTTAGCAGAAGGTCCTCAAGCTCCATCTATGTTAAAAGCAACCAAATTTTTTTTTAGCAAGATTGGAGAATATGTGTTCTTTTTGACAGTAATTACCTATGTTCCTGGGCCTTGATCACACTGAACACTATTTTACTCCACTGGTAAACTCTTATTGAGATAGTTTACATTTTATTTCTCCATTCTCATTGGAAACATTAGTATTACCCTAAAGGAAGGTTCCTGGTTTGCTTATATTTACAAGAAGAGGTCAAATACACAGTGCATTTTTAAATTTTAATAATGTATTCCAGTAAAAGATCACTGCCAACAATTGCGTCAAAATGCCCCCCCCCCCACGCACGCACATGCACACACGCACACTTCGAATAGTCTTATGCCGCTGTTGTTGCCACTTTCTGGAATAGTCCTTTTTTTGTAAGTGTCTTCGTGAGATGTGACCAAAAATATGGTGACAGCTGCTGCTGAGTACCACCCGATGGAAAGGCAGACGTGAAGGATCATCACCATGTGTCCTCACGCACCTCATTCACTGCAGCTGGCGCTGTCTGATTCTAGCTCTTTCCTAAAGTCAAAATGGTAATGAAAGATAAATATTTTAATTGATTCAGGACATCAAGGCAGCCACAATGGTGCAGCTAAAGACATCCATGAAACAGGACTTCCAAGACTATTTCAGAGAGTGACAAGAATGGTGGCATAAGAACATTCAAAGGAAAGAATATTTGTAAAGTGATTAACGGCAATGTATCTTTTATTCTAATGCACACTTAATTAAAATATCAAAGGTTTGTTTATCACACTTCCTATTATACATTATGCTATAATTTCCTATAAATTTTAAATATTACTTGTCTCTTTCATTCTTAGAATTTTAAGGTATTTTTAAAAGATATTTCCAAATATATGACAATATGTAAAATTAAACATAAACTTTATTTCTAATAACAGAGTTGCTTCATTGTCTTGTACCATTATGTTAGATATAGCTTCAATGTGATTAGTAGAGCTGGCTTAATAACACTAATAGATGTTTGCCTTGCAATACGTTCATTCTCTCAATTGGTTTTATTCTATTTTGTTATGTTCAACATTATTGTGTATAAAGCTAAGCTCAACTATTTCAAAGAAAGACATTATGATAGCTACTGTTAATATCAATTGTCTTGTTTTGAAGTGCTGTGTTGCTTACATTGTTCTGTTCTGATCTGCTTAGATCTGTCCTCTTTTGTTTTACTCTCTTTAAAATAAAAGACAAAAAAATTAATATTTATTATGCTAATTACTACTATTTCTGGTAATATATTATCATATATGTATGTACTTTCATAGATTTACATGGATTTTTTTAAGTTAGGAAAGGCTGCTGAATTTTTCCAATTTTTTGTCAATTACTAGACCTGTTAACATATTGAGTTTTGAAATGAGTTACTATGATTGATTTGCTAATAGTAGTAATTGAAAAGCTTTAAATTAAATTTTATATGTACAATAGTCAAACAGAATAAAATTATTGGGGGCTTTCTCTGATTTTCTTTTCTCCTCCCTTCTCAGTGCTAGGCACATACATATGGGTAAACTCTTCCTCTCCTTACAACACAGAGGGCTAGAGTGCCACCTGGCTTTACGTGTCGTGTCGGCTCCATGTCACTGGATTAGGCATCCCTCAAAATTAAAGGGAGCTTCTCCCTCAGGGGCATGTACAGGGACCAATAGGAAAGCAGATCTTAGGCAAAAGTAGGCAAATCCCTCCTCATTTTCTCTTTTACAGACTACTATTTCCAGTTTTGTTTTGTTTTGTTTTGTTTTTTCAAACAATTCCCACATACCACATGTCTGTTGAGGGACCTTCCGTGTTTTCAGAGTAGATTGGGATGCAACTGCTAGCACAGCATGCAGTACACTCCTCTTTCCTTCCCTTTGCTGCTCTTGGACTGAATCAGCTAAATAAGTTAAATCCACATCTTAATCCTTTCCTCAGGCTCTGTTAGAGAAAAGAAAATAAGACTTGCTGTATATTACAAGCCTTTTTATTAAACTCTGTTTAAATAGATACTTCTTTTTTAGTATTCTTTGTCTGAGTTTTAATTTCACTATAATAATAAGAGAAAGCAGAAGCTAAGATTTTTATTTTGCTGTTTATTTTAAATAGAAGTCCCTAAAAGACATTCCACAGTGATATATGTGCAGCCATGTTTATAGCAACACAATTTGTAATAGTTAAATCTTGGAAACAACCCAAATGCCCATCAACTGAAGAATGGATAATAATAAAAAAGCTATGGTCTTTTTATACAGTGAAGTACTACTCAGCCATGAAAAAGAATAAACGAGACTTGTGGGTTAATAGATGCAACTTGAGACCATACTCGGAAGTGAAATAAATTAGACTCACATGTATAAACATCATATTGTCTCTCTAGTATGAGAAACTGAAAGAGTAGAAAAGGTCTAGAATATACAATAGATATTGTGAAATGGGAAGTAATTGTTTAAAAGGGAAAAAGAATTAAGAGGAGGTAAAGGGAAAAGGACGGAAAGGAAAAGGAAAAAAATGTAAGGTAGCTATACTGTTACTATCTCTTAGTTCATTGAAAAAGAAGGTTGGTATTAAGGTTGATTGGAGAAATTTTTATGCCCATATCTTATACTCTGAGTAATGACTTTGAAGATGACAGTATGCAATGTATTAAATATTGTTATCTCCTATTATTTTGTTATGAATTTCTGCTTTACCTTTTTTAATTAAAAATGTATAGAATATATTATGAACAATTTTAAGCCAGTACTTTTGAAAAAAGACAAAATAGATAATTCAATGAGTAACACAATCAAATTGACTAAAAAAGAAAAATAATTTCTGATTACCCATATTTACTTGAAAAATTAAATTCACAAATATAGACTATACCCTAGATAAAACTTGCATATAGCTAAGTTCTGGTGAATTTTACCAAACATTTAAAAAAGAAGTGATAAAAATATCAAATGAACTCTTCTAAAAATAAAAGAGTAAGGACAATTTAATAACTTATATGAAGGCAACACATGATACCAAAACCTAACAAGGACATTATATCTTTCAATAAGATGATTTAGTTGTCTTTCTTCTGTTTTTACAACTCATTTTGTTAAAATCTCTGGATATTATTATTTCTCCTTTACTTGTGCCATTATAAATTCACTATTACTAATTCTTAGAGATGACTGATATCTAGAATTTTTAATTTCAAAAACATTAAGTACATAGATGGAAATCTACATATTACTTTAGTCTTAGTCATATATACCTCATCTTTTAGCTGTCATTTAACTTAATAGTTTTATTCTGACTTTTTGTATTTTGCCAAAGACATTTTGTTTATTAGAGTAATTTTCTAAATGAGTGTTGTGTTTTCTGATTTCTGTATGCCTCTCCAGTACATGAGTGCATTAAGCATATATCCATATTGTGTTCATGTGTGGATCTTTTTCCACACTAAACTCAAGTGAGCAATCAGCAGAGTTAACTAAGTCCATAGTTTGTTTAAACAACTCAGTTTCTAAGCATCTTTGTGAAAAGTGAAGCTGCATCTGAGGTTAATGTTGGTTGCTTTAAGTTTTCTCCAAAAGCAAAGCTTTTTATTATTTTGTTATGATGTTTTGTTTTACCTTTTTCCTCCAAAAATTTTCAAAAACAAACCTTTGTTTTCTTTGAAGGAGTAAATTAAAAATCAGCACTTCAGTAAAGATTTCCCATCTTCAGAGTCTCAGGCACTGATGTTTAGATCATGCAACCATTAAGGAAAATCTCATTCTTGGCTTTTTGATGTTGTGGCCCTTGGTATTTGTAGCACACAGTCTTCTTGGTTATAAAGTCTCTTCTCCCTCTTCTTAAAGAGATTGGAGAGCACACAGTGCTCCTGCCCGCATCTGAGCTGTGACCCCAAACTTCCCATCATTTGTCACTGGCCTCCTAGATCTAAAACCTTGTCTGCCAGGGCTTGTTTAGTTCTCTCATGTACCACTGTGACATTTGGCAATATCCATCAAAATCAAACGTGTACACCATGCATGTATTCATCCTTTCAAGAGGAGTCTATATGTGTATATCTACAAGTACAAGTACGAACTTGCGAAATGACAGCTAGAGAAGTTTATGGTTGTGGAATATCTTATAAAAGCAAATATCTGAAAATAACTAAATATACATCAATACAAAACTTGTAAATAAATTTCAGGATATTCAGAAGCTGAAACGTTCCAGAAGCTGTAACATATAAAACGATATACTAATTCAAAGAGATTTACCGAAACTCAGCTATGTAGTAAGCAAAACACAAAACTGGGTTAATATGATGCGATAAGATGGATATAAACTTTATTTATGCTAAATGGAACTTATAAATATTTGTGGAAGAAAAACAATGAAGCAATAGATGTATTTCATGGCTTGGGTTGGTGCTAATTTTATAGCAGGGTAAGAGTGAGACTTGTACTCTTTTCATTTCTATGTGATTTCTATATATGAATTTTTAAGCCAATATTAAAAAAAATGAAAGAAAATTTTATAAATCACCTACCATGCTTAGTCTCTTTAATTTGTACCATATTTTGATATTTCTATTCTGGTTCTCTTTTTACAAATTTAGTTTACCACTGTGGAGGTCAGTCTGGAGAGTCCTCAAACATCTGGGATTGGAAGTCTCATTTGACCCAGCTATTCCACTTCTAGGCATATTCCCAGAAGAACTGAAAACATCATACCACAGTGACATATGTGCACCCATGTTTATAGCAGCACAATTTGTAATAGTCAGATCCTGGAAACGACCTAAGTGCCCATCAACTGAGGAATGGATAAAAAAATTGTGGTACTTTTACACAATGGAGTACTACTCAGCTATAAAGAATGATCACATTGAGATATTTATAAATAAATGGATGCAACTTGAGACCATACTCATAAGCGAAATAAACTAAACTCACATGTATAAATACTGTATAGTCTCCATAGTGTAAGAAATGGTGAGTACATAAGATTTTATGGTAATCATGGTTCCCTATTATATTGCTTTGAAGTCTTATAATGTTTTCATTCATTGGTTGGAATGGTTTTATTCTGATCTTATTTTTGTTTTTTGATCTTATTTGTTTTGTTTTGATCTTATTATGTGTGATGGTATGAACAGCTACTTTGAAGAAAACAAGACAATATGGCAGCCATTGTTGATTTAATATCATCTTGCTTTGAAGTCCTAACATGCTTTTGTTTTTCTATTACCACTGGTTCTATCACGTTGTGTCTTATTGGATTTTAATATGTATGATAGTATAAACAAATTTTTTATGGAAAATGAGATATTATAGTAGCCATTGTTCATTTTCTGTTCTTTGGTTCAGAATGTCTTGTAATACTTTCATTCTCTTCAGTAGTTTTATTCCATTTTGTTATGTTTGATATTACTGTGTGTGAAGCTATGCTCAACTATTTCAAAGAAAGATACATTATGGTAGCTACTGTTAATATCCAACTGTTTTATTGTGAAGTGCTGTGTTGCTTACAATGTTCTGTTCTGATCCACTTTGTTCTGTCCTCTTTTGTTTTATTCTCTGTAAAATAAAAAAAAGAAAAAATTTAGTTTACCTAACTGGTTCTCTTTTTTCAGTTTATTCACATTTTTATTAATATGTATTTCATAAGTGATTACATTCATAATAGGGAATTGGTACCTGTACATAATATGTCTTAATTCTTCCTTTGTTTTAAAACTGATTCTTTATGGATGGCATATTTTTCTTCTTTTACCTGTTCCCCAATATGTGGTGTGGTATATATATTTTCATTGCAGATCAAATACACATTTATTACCTATTAAGGAAATTAAATAAAATCAAGAATGATCAAATTATCTCCCTCAGTAAAGGAGTTTTTTAATACTCCACATATTCTCAAGGCATGCTGTGATTTAATAATAACATCTAAGTTTCTCATAGTAGATTTCATGCTAAATTCTGCAAGTTCTTAAGGAGGAGGAGAGAGAGGAAAAGTAACTGCTTTTAAAAAAATTTACATTCTACTATTAAAGCTCTGTCAGATAACAATACTTTTTAAAAATAATTCTCTTGGAAATGGTGCCATTTTTAAGTTACACAGCAAATGTAGCAGAACAATAAAAATGAAGATGTAACTATTTAAAAGCAATCTTACTGTGACACAATTTATTTATAGATTAACTGGGTTGATTTTTTTTTTTGCCAATTATCTTGTCAGGTGGATATCTGCCACCTAACTACTCAATGTGCATTTTATTTTAAAACGATTATAAAACAGTTTCTTTTGACATAAATCTTTGCAGAGATTAAAAGCACATAGAAAATTTTCAGAAGGCAGGACTATTTGGAATTGGCCTTATTCAGCTGCAGTCTTGTTTGATTGTCGGTCTTATTGAGAGAATGATGATGTCCTCTCTGGTGCCTCCTAAGGTCCTTAGAACATCAGTGTATCATCCCAATCAATGTTTCTACCATTTTCTGAGACTGGATGACTGGTAAAATGGTCGATGCCAATGTTATTAGAGTTTAAGTCCTTCAAGAGAGTATTTTGTTCATTTTTCAGTCTTTTACAAGACTGGTTGCATGTCTTATAAATATCACTTACCTATGAAAATAAATGAAAGGTAAATCTCTCATTTGATGTTTCCTCTCACTGAGCATCCAATCTACAACCTATTGATCTGAGTGCCTTGCGCCTGTGAGTAATTCCACAGACTGAATAGACATTCATTCAGCAAAGTGTATTTTATCAAACATGCTTCCTGGATTCCTGTCTACATTGGTAGGGGAATTAAAGGGCTTTTTTGCACTGTCTTACATTTTAATAGGTACATAACTCGGATAATATGCCTATTATTGAAATACCAGTTGGTCTTCTGTTCATTGAATCACACAATGCATAGTAAAACCTAACATTCAAAAATTTCTTGACAGAATGTATTCAGCACTTTAAACATATCTGTAACTTTCAAAGCCCTTAGTCAATACAACCAGTATTTCCTCTCATGTATCTCAAGGGATGAGGCTTTCTGACTTATCTTCCTAATTATTTTCAGGAAATTCATTTTGCCAGCATGGTCTCTAAGAAAAACAAAAGTAAAAAATTAAGAAAGAAATCACCAAATGAGGTGAATTTCAGGGAAATGAAGCCAAATCCTTTGAGTGACTTAGACCTATCAAGAAGACACATGTGGTAGACCTGTGAGCTACAGCATAAATAGGAAGAGAGCATTCAGGCATAACTACAGACAGGCAAGGAAAATCAGCAGTAACCAGTCAAGCATTATTCTATCTTATGAAAATCGTTACAGACAGTCTTTACTCTGGGAGACTCTGGGAGACTCTTGTTTTTGAAAGATTTACATTTAACTCATTCATGATATAAACATCTAAGGAATCAATTTTTTATGCAAACATCTTCTTGATATATCCATTTAGTTCTGCTAAGAGGAAATTTTCTTTTGTTGTTATCATTTGTACTTATAAAGCACTTTCTGGGAGGAGGATGTTTTATAAAGTTTTACTATCAAGCTCATAAGTTTAACTTCGTTCTCTAATCCTTATGCCTGAAGGGAAACTAGATTGCTAGTTTTCTCTAATTAAAAATTTCTAAGAAAGTTTCATATGTTCTTTATTGCATTATAATAGCCTATTTCTTTATTGAAGAGGTGGAGAGGAAAAAGTTTAAAATTGTGTTTCCTCTGTACTGTTTGGTCATTAGTACAAAATTATGGTTCTTAAATCACATACATCCTAAATACTGAATTATAACGCTATAGATCAATAAATAGCTTTGAAAATTGAATATCTATCTCAAATAATTTGATTGTATCATTTTGTTTCTTATGATTATTTGCTTTATTGTGATCTTATATATAAATTATCCCTACCCATGCTACAGCAAAATTTGGAGTATGTGTGTAATTAAAGAATTTATATTAAAATCTCATATTTGGTTTTTATATCTATATAAACAAGAAACAAATAAAAATTTATGATAAGTATCTAGTTAGGAAAGAAACTCAAAAAATAAAACTGAAGTGGAATTGCATATTTTTCTGTCATGCCAGGTTGTTGTTGATGAACTTCAACTTCATTGCAAAACTCGTAAGAAAATGAGTTTTTAGAAATAAACGCTATACAAACTTGAATGTTATCAAATGTACAAGTTATTTGACATGTGTGTCCTCGATTTTAAAGGAAATTAATTCCTTTCCCTTCTGCCTGCATTTCATGAAATTTAATGTACAAAGATCTGTGTATTCCAAAATGTCAAAAGATTATTTTCTTATGTTGGAAGATTCCATCCATGCCTCTCTGAAAAATTTAGAACTTGTTTGCTTCTAAGGCTGAGTACGTTTTGGAATAACTTTGTGTTAGCTATAAATAACAATCTTTTCAAGCCCTAGCAACCCGGCTTGCTTGAGCTTTTTCCCCTCTTCCTTTGACACCCATCCAGGTCCTTGACACTGACATCAAAATTTTTAAAAATAGAAGGAAGAAAGGAAGGAAAGATGGAAGAAAGAAAGGAAAGAAAGTAGGAAGAAAGAAAAAATAAAACTGGTCAAAATTTAGACTACATAGGCTTTCATATGAAAGCCAAATACACATTTCCTCACCTGTTTAACATGCAAGTTTTGAGAAGTAATCCTTCAACAAACAACAGGTTTATAGACTATGAAGACTCCAGTAGAGCTTTCTTGCCAGTGTGTGCCTTTTTTGTGGAGAAAAAGAGAAAAAAGAAATGATTTGGAAATGAGCCACCTTTATTTTAAGTTCCCCAGTCAATATGTTACCACAGCAACCGAAGTTCTTGCTATCTGGGAAAAGACAGATGTCTGTGTTTCAATCAAGATGCAAAGTTTATAAAAGAGGAGAAAAAGAAAAGTTATCATTTCATTATTTTAAAATGTGAATTGCCCTGAGCTGGCTTTGAGCCATCGCTCCAGTAACCTTAAACTACATATTCAAATCCTTCAATATTTCAATGCTTCATTTCCATTAATTAAACAATTACACCAAATGATCTTGCATAACATTCAGTAGTGTTCATTCATTTCCAAAACAGTCATTATTCAAACTGAGTAAATCATTTAATTTGAATAATGACTCTGGATTACTGTATGCTGCAGTGTGCTGACCAAAATGATGTTTAACTTTGTCTAATAGGATAGTTGTATTCAGAGGAAAAACAGATGGGAACAAGGAAGAACTGCAGAGAGAACTAGACAGCTTTCTGTACTTTTAGCCAACCATGATTATTGGAATATATATGCCCCAAATCTCACTAAAATGAAGACAACTTAAATTTTGTATATTTAAACTAACAAACATAAAATGAATGCAAAAATAGATGATAGTAGACAAGACATTATAACAAAATTTTAAATATGGAAAATAGTGAGCAAATAAACTAAAAGAATCTTCATTCAAATCTTCTACAAAAGATACAAAAAGCAAATGAAGAAATTTAGATAGAATTACAATTAGACTCGTGAAAAGTCATAAGAAAGCAAAGTGCTAATATACAAATAAAATACCTTGGTTGAAAAATCAGCTTCCAGAAAAGTCAGAGCTTTTAAATATTTTTCACTAGCTGTATCTGGGAGGTCGTTGGGTGGGAGCTGCCGAAGCAAAGGACTTTCACTCTTGAGATTATGAAAACTGAATGCAAAGTAAAGAAAGAGGTATATGCCAAGTCTCAAAGTGGGAAATTTATTTGAAAGTTTGCATATTAACTACTATTATTTTCTTTCCCCAAGCTCCTTTCAGAACTATCACTAGAAAAGATTCAGTCCTGCAAGTATAAAGTTAAAAAAACTTTGTGTGAAGAAACTGAAAGCAACAAGAAAAATATACACATACTTGAAGAACACTCCAATGGGGAAAAAAAATCTTGTCACCAAATCATCCTGAAGGGACTCTCACGAATTAGCAAACCTCACATGAAAAGAGCTGCCAATTCACACCAAATCATTCATATTTTATTACACATAGCAAAAGAGCAGCATGTGTTTAAAGCAAGTATTAGAAAAAAGAGTATGAATAAGCAGAAAAATAGAAGCTCAAAGATAATAAAGATACTGTTGGTTATAAGAAAAGTAGAACTATCAGTTCCTCAACACACAGACACAGACACACACACATGCACGCGTGCACAATCCATTAAGAGAGAATTGATAGCCATTAAATGAAGCACTTAAGATTCTTGGAAATTAAAGATATTCCAGCCAAAATATAAAAGGCAATTTGAAATGGAGTTCAGAAAATCTTAAAACATTAAAAGAAAATTTTATGAACAATTTAAGTAAAATTATGTGGACTTAGAAGAGTAGTCTAGGTACTCTAACTTGTAAAGTATATAAAGAAATAAAGAAGAAAAAAAAGAAGGAAAGAAAACAAAGACAGAATGCAACATTTTCCTTCTGAAAATTTTTGTTAGCTTATTCTGGGTTCTCACTGAAATTCTTCAATAAATGAACCCAAATAAGGGGTTTAAAACACACAAAAAGAAAAAAAATAAGAGATCAGCAAATATCAAGTGAGGAGTGACAAAAAAATTCTCACCACCACACTACAAAGCAGATATAACTTAAGAAATAGCTAAAACTTAGCCAGATAAATAAGCATTCTCACTTATGTAAAATATATTTTCAGACATTGATGTAATAAAAATGTATCTGCCTTCCTTAGTTAGGAAGCCACTGGAGAATATGCACCTAAAAAAGAAAAATATGAAAAGAAAAAACATTGAATTAGGTTTCTCAAGAATGGGCCAAATGGGACATAGATATAGATGATAGAGGTAAGGATAGAGATAGATAGATGATATAGATGAATAAATTTAGACATAGATATAGATGAGAGAGAGAGAGAGAGAATTGGCTTTGTGTGTAAAGGTATCTAGAATATTCTAATTCTGATAATGATCCATAATCTCCCCTTGACTGGGACAGGATCACTAACTATGTCTCTTCAAAATCAGCCTCTACTGCAAAGCTCTTATCATAGGGAAAGAGATTCTCCTTAATTTGCCATAGATTACAATTGTTTTTATTTCTCAAATATGGCAATGTCACAGTCTTTTTCCTGCAACTTAAAGAATAAGAATTAGAGTGGTGACAATGACAAACAATGGTTTCATTATAGTGGATACCACTATACTGTTTAATCTAACAGCATCTCACACAAGGGGGTATGTTCTAAGTGTTGATGTCCATAACAAATCAAGACCAGAGATTATTAATATTTTCTCATGTATCTGTGACTTACATATGTCTCACATACTCCATTTAGTTATTTAAATTTTCCTTGTAGTAAAGAAAATTAATGTTACTGGTCCAACACCAGGCGAAAAACTTTCGACTGTCTGGTTAATCAGATATATTTTCTCATCTGACCTTCATGAGCTGCATTTTCAATGGGAAGTTTCAGATAAGGTATAAAACAAAACTATGGCTAAAGAAATAGTTAAGGAGTACTGAAGATGTGGGTTTGTGAACCTCGGACTCTTAAATCTCAAGTTAAACAGTACAAATGCTTAACTCACTGAGCAGAATACATTTTTTTGGAAATACATTCTTAGCTGACTGGTTTCTTCTTATAAAAAAGAGAGTGATCCCTTTCTAGAATATTTGAATACTTATTTACTTTTTCATAATTGAATTTATATAATCAACCAGAAATGTGGTCACAACACGCATACTCTCAGAGTTCACAAAACATCTCATCTAGTTTTAAAATGTTGGAAATTATCTATAGTTCCATGGAAATAATTACAATTTGGCTGTATTTTATCACATATGGTATACTGAAATAGTTAAGCAATATTAGTCACCTGTTTTATATTACACTTATATTACTTATTACACAAAATATGTTACACAGATTATACTTTATAACGACTATTGAAAAACTAAGCCTACTATGTTTGCTGCTACGACCCAAGAATTCCTGAGTGTTCCAGAGTCCTCCCAGGAATTCCTGCTATTGACTTGGCATCCCAAACTGCCAGAGCCTACATTTTTCATATGTATGATTTTGCTAGAAAATGTGTTGAAATCTATGTAGCCCAGAGTTCATCTGCATAGTCAACAGAGATTATATATTTCTATTCTTGGGATGGAATTATTTACTTTTTGAAAGAAATAGAAAGAAAGAAAATAAACTCATGCTGCTTTCAAAACTCTTACTTTGAAAGAAAATGTTACTTACATAGAAGATGGGGAGTGAAACAGCTGACTACCTACCTACATGCTGAGGCACGTTATTATCTGTGTAAACAAAGAATTGAGCAGTGTCCAGGACGACTCTCTCGTGTTATGACACTGTCTTTCAGTCAATGCAGTGAAAACTTGTCTTCTTTGTTACCACTGCCTCAAGAGATTCTATCCAAGAAATTCCTTTTAAGGAAACCCTAATCAGGTCATTGTTATTTGGGGTCTTCACTATCAAGTTTTTACTCTGCATTTTATCATTGTAAGTGAAAATAAATATGAAGGATTACCATGCTCTACACAGAGGATGAATTCCTTGGTAAACTATTACTGAGTGACTTTCTAATCTTCTCATTTTTAATAGATCATTTCAAATCATTCAATTAATAATCAACTTGCTGAAAGTCCATCAACTGAGAAAATGCAGTAGATGCATTTTTCCTGTTATTCCCAATACATAAAGACCTCTTACATATTGTATAAAAAGAAACACAAAAGATTGTTAGAAATGCAGAAAAGAAGCCAGAATACCTAGAGACACCAGGACCCAAGGAGTGACACAGTGATATCTTCTTTGACCACATGTACACTGGACTAGGAGCTAAAGAAATTGGCCACTCAATAGATATGGATTTTTTAATCTTGAAAAAACTTATTTTCCTAATAAAAATATTAAAATGAGAAGCCTACCAAAATACTTTTAGTAAATAAGTACTCTACGCAAGCCAATATCACAACCACACCCCCCACACACACAAACACCCAACTAGTAGCTTCATTCCCATCCTCACCAGTAAAAGCAGAGAGGACAGTCTAGATAATGCACCCACTCTCCATCTGTCAGGGTTCTGTCTGGAGAAACCTAGAAGGGAGCCAGGATTTTTACCACCTCCTAGGGACACTGAGGAATCATTACTCCTCCTAGTCAGGATAGGAGTGGAGATCTGGCGTGAGGCAGGATTCCTACCCTGACCAGCAATAATGGAGTGCTTTTTCCATTGTGGTATTAGATTCAGAAGTAAATCAAACTCCCTACTTGGAAGTGAAAAAGAAACACTTCCCTGTCCTCTGTAAAAGTATCTCTCAAAAAGTCAGCTAACAATTTTATGACAAAGTACTGGTAATTTCCAAGTTTCGATCAATTTCACTTATTTTCGTAAGAATTAGAAAGTTCATGAACTGAGTAAAAACTAATCAATAGGACAACACTGTGAGGACCCCATAGGGAGTATTTCTCTTTTGAATGCTTCCTATTGATCCACGGTAGCTGTTTCTCTCTCTCTCCCTCTCTGTCCTGTCTCTGTCCATTTTCCCCACCTTCAAATAAGTTGTGCTGTTTTACTAAAAAGAAAAAGCAAAGAAACCAGATAAAAATTTTGAAACGAAAAAGAATAATGACTGGAAAAAACTGAAAGATATGCTCAACAATAAAACTGAGAGAGAAGATGAAAGGGTCAGTAACATTGAAGATAGAAAATAGAAATTAGCAAGTATGAGTAGTAGAAAATAAACTAAAATAAAATAAACAGAACTAGATATAGTACAATAAAAATATGTAGTATTTGGGTCATCAAATTTCCAAAAGAATAAGAACGGAGGGACTAAAAAGTTACTCAAATAAATATATCAGATATTACATATATGACAAAATAACAAACCTATATATTAAATAAGAGGAGTTAACCACAATAGAATAAACCCAAAGAACCATCACCAAACCAACCCTTACTGAAATGTGTGTATGGAAAGAAAGAAAACTCTTAAAAGCAGAAAGAGAGAAATGATACTTTACCTTCAATGGAAAAATAAAAAACCTCTATTTATTAATAGAAACCATTGAGGTAGTTCATCATTAGAAACCACTGAAGTGAAAATGAAGTGACACATTTTCCAAGAAATGAAAGTAATGAAATGTTAACCCACAATTGTAGCCAGTAAAATACGTTTTAAGCCTGAGGAGGATTTCAAGTTGTTCTCAAGATGAGAAAATTCAGAGAATCTGTCACAACCTCAGATGCTAACAATTTATTCCAGGTATTTGACCCAGCATGCATGATCTTCCTCTCCCAAACCCAGCGTCCCCCTAAGCAAGGGAAATACTTTCTCATTCTTCCTAGTGAGAAAACTAAGATACATGAAATATATAGTATATAAAATACTGTATGTTATAATACACATTTCATGTATTACTATGGTATGGTCATATATATTTATGCTCAAATTAACAACTGTATTTTAAGCATTAGTTTTCTCACTCTTGGTAAATCCTTTCAGTATTTTCATCTTCAATATCCTTTTTGATTCTGCTATGTATGGCTTACTAGATCAAATGAATCCCTTAAACTATGACCAATTATAAATTTTGAGACCCAAATGAGACAAAACTAATTAAGCTACTTACCTCAAAATCCTGCTCCAACAAGATAGCATGAAACACCTGTTCTAAAGTTCTTAAAATTATGAGAAAGCAACCTGTCAGTATTGTTTCATGTTGAATTTGTGGTAATGGAAATTATTTGTTCTATATGTTTTTCTATGGTTATCCATTATCTTAAAACAAATGTGAATTTTGGAAAGAAAAAAGAAAACCTTTTAACATTTGGAAATGGGAACCCATTTTCAGACCCAGAATCTAGAGTAGATTGTATGTGAATTAAGTATGTATTTGGCAATGCACAATATGAGTTTGGGAAATCTGCCTGTGATTTGATAATCTACTTAGGATGGACCCCCCTCCTGTTTCTTCATGGAGACTAAACAATTTTTTTAATTTGTTCTTTCAAATCCCTTCCATCTGTTATTTGTGTGACTTTCTGAAACTATGACCCTTGATAATTCTATGAGCTTTGTGTTTTTTAATGATATGATCCTAATATATATTATCTACTATTTCTCATAAATATAAGTGCATATAGATATATGTGCATACATACCTATATGAGTAGATGCCTTAGACTTTCTGAAATAAATGTATTTTGCATGTGCAAACATAGACTTGCATTAGTATGTCTATGCATATGCCTATACATGTGTGTATGATTAGGTATTGTGACTTGGATGTGTATTCATGGGTGTGTATTTATGTCTACCTATCCAAGTTTCATTACATTTTTCTCTTTTTGTCTATCTACTTAGGTACTATATTATCTAATTATAATGCAAAGCAAGAATCACTTCATACTTTTAAAATACTATTTTGCTTTAATAATCATCTAACAAAAAATATACAGGTGATATTTAAAATGTGCTAAGAGCTCTGCAAGTTACTGTGAATAAAGATTAAAATATATGTTTTCTAGGGGCTGGGGATTTAGCTCAGCGGCATAAGCACCTGCCTTGCAAGTGCGCAGTCGTGAGTTTGATCCCTGGTACCAAACAACAACAACAAAGAAAAGAGTGAAGCTAAGGTGAGATACTGGAAGGCAGTCGAGATAAGTGGTTAAGTGAAAAAATATACATTTTCTGCCCTTAAAATGTGTTTTAAAATTGGAAGCATAAAAACAACAAATTTAAAAATTAAAAAATTGGGAAGATAGATTTATTGAAGTTGAAATGTAACTTATTTAAACCATTTAGCCAAAATTACACAACTCTACCCAAAATTTCACTCTTTCCATAAATAAAAACTCAAAACTCCCTAGTCCAGCTCATTAGATTCTAATAATCTGATTCAGATTCCTTCACAGTCTTGCTCCTCCCATCTCACCCTCACTTCCTGACCTCTAATTGGAACGTAGTAAACCTAACTAGTTCACTATTTCTTACACGTTCTTCCTCAATTGTCTCAAAATGCTGAATTTACTCTTCTTTTCTGGTCTACCTATCTCTCTCTCTACAAACTTTAGCACATCTGATCTGAAACACTTTTCCAAACTAGCAAAGATTCCACATATTAATCCATATTCCCTTAATAATCTTGTAACTAGTACACCTCCAGCAATAATTCCCACGACCTGCAGTAGGAGCACCGCACTGATGTGATAATCACTCTGCTTGACATTAGGAATCAAATAGGAACACACTTCCTGTACACGTGTTGTTTAGAACCCAGCAATAAAGGTAGATGTTTACTGAAATGCTTTTAAAAGAAGTACACAAAAGAGACAATAATATGTGGAATCTTAGAGTAAATGTGCTTGGGTTATTTATGTGGAGGAGAATTGCTGATAGCAAATGCTTTGACGGAAGACACTACATTTTTGAAATCTACATAATAATGCATACAAATAGGAAACATTCAAATAACATTTACTACATAAGGAAATGATCATTAAAATATTTAAAATTTTAGTTCAGTTCATAGTAACAAGAAAGCAGAATAATAGTTATGACATAGAAAAAATATACTCTCAATTAGGTGTCAAACTAGTTTATGTTCTCACAACAAAGAATGAAGTCATAAACCAAAGGAGGAAGATAAGAGAGTTTTGTGGAGAATAAGAAAAAGAATAGCTCCTGGATTTCCAGGACGGGTTCCAAGTGGGTCACTACCGAGGCTCTTTGTCAGCAAAATCACAACATTGGTACGATGTTAATCAAACTACAATCGACTGATATGATTACAAGTATAGCTGCTCAACTAATACTGATCTGATTTGAAAACTAGTCCCTTAGAGAGGGCATAGGGAAAAAACAAAGGCATTTGGGGGAAGAGAGTAGGGTATGCGTCAGATCTTCTGGTCAGTCATCTATGCACCTGATGCATATCTGGGCCCACTGGACCAGGTGGTACTAATTAGAGTATAATACCAAATTGCTGCTTAGCTTGCAGGCATGGCTATTGCCTCTCCATGGCAATATCTGGCTGTCTTTAGATTTACCTCCAGTCTTTATTTTCTGTACTGGCTTCCTTGAGGGCCCAATTCCTCTTTGACTGTATATTAATATCTATCTCACTTAGGTGTCTATAATAGTTGTGCAATGAAACTTTTTCATTTGATGTAGCAAGCAAATGATAAAAAAACATTCTTATGGAACTTTACCATATCTCCTTATTTCAACCTTATCAATGTTCTTAAGATATCATGAAAATGACTTAAAAGTCAAACTTTGATTTGGGGATGAAAACCACAATTGCTGTTTTGTGACATCAGGAATAGTGTAAGGTAACAAAATCCCAGTGGATAGCAAGCTTAGAAAGTGCACTTAAAGCATTAAAATTGACCTGGGAAAAGCCTGAGTTATCTCACCTAAACAAGTATAACAATTTCACCAGTATGTGTCTGAACTCATTCTCCACCAAAAAATTATCAAAAAATTGTACAGCCTCTAGAAAACATTATGGAGACCATCATTTCTAAAATGTATTTTAATTTCAAATTTATTATGTTGCACTGTACATTTTCTATCACTTTTTGATACATAAAAAGTCTGGTTGGGATACTAATTTCTTCATAAAGATTTCATATAATCATAGACAAATTTTTGTAAAAGTTAGTTATAATTAAGCTAAAGCTAAAATAATAATAGTATTATGTTAGCAGATGGGTAGAGCAACTTATTCAGCAGACTAGTAATAATTCGATTTGCCAAATCCAATGATTCAAATATGGATGCATTCATTGAGAAATTAGGTGCGAAGAGAATTTGAAGCCTTAGAGAATACTTATTTTTACAGGCAGAATTACTATGTGGTTCAAACAAATACATGTGTCTATTCCTACCCTAAATTCTTCTCAGATCATTTCCACATTTTTTTATCAAATAACTGAAACACTAAACCTATACCCTAACCAACAGATCACATTACTTCTCAGAATCTTTTTGCAGTATGTTAAAATCATGGAAGAGAAGAGAAAAGAATTTTTATGGGAAGTTAAACATGACCAGAATGCTGATTTTTTTTTTTAAGTGTTAGAAATCAAACCTGGAGCCTTGTATAAGTTTGGCAGGCACTCTCCCACCAAACTGCATCACAGCCTGGCAGGAAACATGGATTCTGTGCTGGTTACATAAAGCACTTGAAGTCAATGAATTAATCTTTTGTTTGTAATTTTCAAATTTATTATTTTTGAAAAAGAATGATAGAAGAAATGCAACCAGAAAAGTACAATATGTTCAGGGAACTATCATTACAAGTCTAACCACCTGTAAGTTACCACAATTACCACACTATAAATATCATTTCAGACATAGCTCTATCCTATTATGTATAGATAGATGGATATAAAATAGATCGACATCAGAAATGTATATAGGAGGATAGATAATGGAATGATTGAGCACAGTTTTATAATACTCTGAAATATATATTTGACATTACAGTGAGAATTACATTTTGTTTTACTTTATTTAAAATTAGCAGAGGAATAACTAAAAAGCAAAGAAATTTCTAAACTTTAAATGTCCTTTAGTGTAAGAGAATCAGTTTGAATATTATGAAATTTTTCACTTTTATCTGTATATTTTAATTTATATACAAACATTTTGTGTGTTATTAAGATAATTAACTCTTACTTTTTTACCTCAAATTAATGACATTCTTTTTTTATATATTGTCAACCTTTCAAATATATTTTCTCTATTTAGGCCATAATTTTGACCAGTATTTAATCTTGATTCTATTCCTTAATAGTTTCAATACTTATCATCAATTCCTTAACTATATATTCTCTGTAATCTACTGGGTTTGTTTCAGTGTATCCTTTTGAGACTAGATTTTACCCTTAGTAGTGAAAGTGGCAGCATAACAGTTTAAAATCCACTGAAAACTAAATTAACCCTCATAGGTTTAACAACACAAAATTTACTTTTTGCTTAAACCAAGTGTTTGATGCAGCATGTTATTCAGAAATTCAGAGTGACAGAGATCCCACTTCAACATTTACTTTCACAGTCATTGTGGTGCAGGTGTGGTGTGGTGAATAATGCAGTGATTCTAATAGACACACATTATTTCCACTCATACAGAAGAGGAAGGCTGCTCTAATGCTTACTCCAAGGGAGGAGAATCAGGATATAATTGGTTGCCACAATATACCTTTATAGTCATCAATATTCCGAACATCTCCTTTCTGTGTTCAAAATATACACCTGACTCCCATCCAGTTACAACATCAAATCTGAGGAGCAGGACCTCTGGTCGATGCGGGATATCTGTCTTTCAGAAAATGATTCATGATGTTCCATATACATTCAAAAGTAGCTGTGCTTGAGGTGAAAACCTACGACCTGTCCAGTCACCACCTGCCTTCAGAGAAGCCTGCTAACGGTGCGCACTGGGTCATGGGTCCCACCCCCCACAGGGTACTGGTGCCTAACAGGTGTTGCCTGTGTCCATCATTAAGCACCACAGCATTCAACTTTGAGTGGAAAAAAAAAACATAAAACAAAAAATTTTAAAATTTAAAATTAAAAAGAAATTTTAGAAAATTTTAAGACATGTTTCTGGATCATACACACACAATATAAAATTAGAGTGTGGATAACTTGAAAAACACTACTTCTACAAAGGAGAACTAATCATAAACCTCAGATTAATATATGAATACTTTTTAAGTAAACTGGGTAGATAATCTCTAATCAATATATCCTAAAAGGGAGAATATTTCCTGTATGAAAACTTCTGCTTTGGGGGACATTATCTAAAGGATGAAAAGCAAGGCCACATTATTAGATACAATATTTCTAAGTTATATATGAGGACCAAGTACCCAGAATTTATTTTAAAAATTCGACACAAAAACAAGCAATCCAATTATAATGTAAACACATGATCTAGTAATCTCGCTCCTGAGTATTTATGCAAAAGATTTGAAGTCAGGATCTCAAAGAGATATGTGCACTCACTCACATAGTTGGTGCATTAGAACAATAAACAAGAGTTGGAAGCAACATGGATGTGTAACAGAGAAAAAGTAGTACATAAATAAGGTAAAATAAAACTTTGCCTTAAGACAGAATGAACCACTTTCAATATGTAGGAATCTTGAGGACATCATGCTAAGAAAAATAAGGCAGTCACAGTAGGACACATCTGCATAATTCCAATTATATGTAGTATCTAAATTAGTCAAACCCATGGAAGAAGAGAGAAAAGCAAATTGTCATGGACTGTGAGTGTAAAGAAACAGGGATTTACTGCTCAGTTGAGAAAGAGTTCCAGCCATGTAAAATGAAAAAGCTCTAGAAATTTCTTGTACAAATTATACTGATAGATAACAATAGAATTCTATTGTACACACTCAATGTTTTTCAGAAAGTATACAACTCATGTTTTCTGTTTTCCTTTATCATAATAAAAATGAGCAAGGACTTGAGTAGACATTTCTCCAAAACAGATACAGAAAGTCTAAAATACACAAAATGATGTTCAGTATCATTAACACTAGGAAAACACAAATGAAAACTACAATTGAAAATTGTAAATTTCACATTACTTTATACCTAATGTGAAATTTAAAAAACAGGGAAAATTCTGACAAAACAAATGTTAGAAACCTTGATACAGTACTGGTTGGTTTCTAAAATGCATAGCTGAGGCAAGAAACAGTTTGACATTTCCTCAAAAGTTTTGTTTGTTTGTTTTGGTTTGGTTTGGTTTTTGGGTGTACTGGGGATTGAACTTATGACCTTGCACTTGCCAGGTAGGCACTGTGCTGCTGAGTTAAATTCCCAGCCCTTCCTCAGAAGTTTAAGCTCAAAATTATCTTATAATCAAATAATTCTAACCCTAGTCATATACAAACAGTTTTATGAACAAAAATTATATATAAATATTTCTAGCAGTATTCACAACAGTAAAAAGATGGAAAAAGTTCAAACATCCATTAACTGATGAGTGAAGAATAAATATATGGTATATCTATGTAACAGAATATTATTGAGCCATGAAAAGCAATCAAATGCTTCTATAAGCTAAAAAGTGAATGAACCTTGAAATAATATACTAAACAAAAGAAACCAGACACAGTAGGTTGCATATTGCATAATTTTATATGACTCATAATAAGCAAGCCCTTAAGACATAAAGCCAGTTAGTGTCTGTCAGGACTGATCATTTAATAAGGTTTAATTTTGAGGTGATGCAAATGTTCTGGAAGTGCAGATCATGGAGATGATTGAATTGAGAATGCACTAGATGCTCCTGAATTGTACCTTTTAATATGGTTAAAATACTGAATTTCGAGGTATATGAATTTTACTGTAAAAAAATAACTGAAGTTTTTGCACCTTGAACTCTCAAATTTTAGGAGTTCTTATGGATCTCTTTGAATTCTGGAGACATTTCATACTAGATTTGAGTGTGACTTTTGTCATAATTACAATACAATTCTGAATACATTATCAATAAATATTCTCTGAATTGGACTGGTTTCATTGAAAATTACTAATTCATTCAGGCCTTTAACAAAACCAGTGGTGTTCAAAACTTTTGGCTTTCCTCTTGAAGTATTTCAGTGCCTGAAAAAGAATAAAAGACTAACAATGGTATACTAAATAATCATATAAAGTAAAATGCCCATTAGAAACTGACTGAATGTTGTCTAAATCGAAACTCACAAGTTTGAATGTGCACAATGGCATTCAATTATCCAGAGAAAGCATTATTTTCAAGATGGATTCAAGTAGCTCCTAATCAAAGCTATCTTGCATAAACCATTGTGGTAGGTTCAGAAGGCACTTACTTCTGAATGGACACTTACTGGTACTAGCCAGTGGCAGTCTCTTTGAAAGACAATAATGAAAGAAAATGTTTCTAGAGAACAGAAATTATGAACAGAACTGATTGTTCATTTCATTTGTAATAAATGCCATCCAATTACACTCATTTCATTTGTAATAAAGGCCATACCAATTACACTCAGGTATCATGGAAAGAACAAGATTAGCATACTGATGATAGTCTGAATAGACTTGTGTGAATAGAATCTTGAAAGGACATGCCCTAAGAATATATGTACCTCATGAAGTGTTCATCAAAGAGCATCCACTGCTGCTCTTAGGTTCTTATCAACCAGACAGGAAAAATTCTTTCATCAAAGAGAATTGGCCCTGTTTCCCAGTTAGCCCAGCACTTTGTTCAGTGTGCTCATGTACAAAGAGACTGTGGAAATACAGTGGGAGATTATATGTAAGACTAAAATACCAACTGCCTCTCAAAAAGATCTCACTGCAAACAGTACTGATGAACCAAACTGCCAAATAACAGAGATTGACACACTCTCCGGTTTGCTTTTACATTTTATTATACATCCTCCTTGGAAAACTCTGTGGTTGACTTTCAGTAAACAGATACCTAGGACATGCCTCTCCTGCTTGCAATGATTCTGCCAACACTAACGTCTATGAGCTTTTTAAATTCCTTTTCATGGTCTTGGTATCCTTTGAAATATGTTTTCCACATGGGAACTCATTTTTCAAGCCCCTAATGACCTATGGACTTCCCACTTAGCCCCACATCCAAAAAGTTCTGCTCTCTCCCAATAGCCACCATCCAAAGGACAAATGCCTTACCCCAGCGTACTTTACGGGTTACTCATCCAAACTTAGCCACAGGGCTGTGACCAAAAAAAGGGAACAAAAAAGTATATGTCCAGAGACCTCAGAGGTCTTACATGTGTTGTTTTATTAATTTCATTTTGAAAAATTTCAAATCAATCTGAGAGTACCACATTAAACTTTCATAGCTTTTCATCTACATTCATCTTTATCTCTCTGTAGATGATAGATTGATGATGGTGATGAGTTTTCCAAATGTCCTCCAAGTAAAACTATAAAATATTAAGTAACAAAAGCTATGAGCCTGCTGTATCCCAGATCTAGAGACAAGCTGGGGAGGCTGTGAGTTGGCTCCTTCAAGGTCACATGAATCCATATTTACAGCCCCATACTTACATGTAAATCCATATTTACATCAGGACAAGATCTTAAAATGAAAATATGTTCTTCTCTACTATGCGGTAGCACTGTGCGTATTGTAGATCTCAAGTCACTGGTGAGGAGCAAATGAGTTTCAGATTCTGCTGGCAATGCTGACATACTTCCTCTCCTGTCCCTAGGCTCTCCGTTTCCTCTAACCTATCAAGCCAGAAAGCAACTGAAAGAAATTTATTCAGACTGCTTTCACAGGGGAGAGGTGGGAGGACTGCCAACCAAACCCCTGTCTCTAAGTGATCCTGGCTCCCGTCCACCATTTCGCTCAGAGCACGTACTCCATAGGACCCTACAGGAGTGACCTCCGGATTACCACATGATGCTGCTTAATACAGCGTACCAGGCATTTACCTTGCTTTCACTGATTTCCTTTTCATTTGAGCTGCAGAGTTATTTATTTTGTTCTTGATCCCTCTAGACTACTTAGTTTTCCTTCTCATATCTCATGTATCATTATTATAGATCTGTCACAGGGAACATAACACTGAAGAACAAAATGCTTTCAATACCTTGCTATGTATCAAAATGCCTGGATATAGTTATGTTTGGTTGTGTAGTTTCTTTCAGTTTGAGAAGACCAGATTAAACATAAGTAGAAGGAACAAAACTAGCCTGATGCTTTACACCAAGCAAAAAAGGCCTGCATCTGCCTGGGGGAAGAGTCAATTTTTTCTAATCTAAGGAATTACCTACTCACCACAATGTGTTCATAAAAGCATCCCCAGTGAGTGGGAATACTTTATTCTAGAGTCAGTGTAAAGGCAGCCAGTGAGGTTACAATATTCTCGATCACTGTATTCATGCAGTAACTTTCCTAAAATTTTAGAAAAGCTGTTACAGTTTTTTAAACTTTACATAAAAGTAGACAAATTAGATGGCCAAACCCAAAACTGTAATGACAGAGAATTCAATTTGTCTAAAAGATGTACTATTGATAAGTATGTACACATTTAATATGAGAACTTCTAATTACATAAAGCAGAAAT
The DNA here is from genome assembly GCA_004027455.1 of Hydrochoerus hydrochaeris. NCBI lineage: Eukaryota > Metazoa > Chordata > Mammalia > Rodentia > Hydrochaeridae > Hydrochoerus > Hydrochoerus hydrochaeris. The sequence goes on along the minus strand of PVLA01010972.1, from coordinate 4,488 downwards.
AGGACCAAAAGTATCATTTGAGTTGGAGATTTTGACACTCCTTTCCAAATCACTGACAAAATACATAGACAAAGAATGAGCTAATTTACAGTAGTTCATTCCACTCCACAACAAATACACATTGTTTTCAAATATCTGCAAAGCTTTCACTATAGCATGGGCAGAAAAAGAAAATGCAATTAATTTTAAAGGATTGAGAGCATACAAAATTACATTCTTTAGGAACCCTGGAATTAATTTACATGCAAAGATGAGAAAACTTCTAAATATTGACCAAAAATACCCTCTGAATTTACAAAACTACTTCTAAATCACTAATGTATCAAAAGAAGAAGTCCCAGAGAAACTGAAAAACTATAGATTTGAAAACATCTTTGAAAATGAAAATAAAGATAACCACCATTTTTGAGATGCAACTAAAGATCTGTTTATAGGAAAAACTATAGAATAAATATGAAGGTTGAGTAGACCATGGCGGCACATGCCTGTAACCCTAGCATTTAGCAGAGTAAGGCAGGAGGGTCACCACAAGTTTAAAACCTAGCTTGGACTACATAGTGAGTTCAGTTAAGTATAAGAATAATAAAACTATATAACAAGACTAATAAATCTAAACAATAAGAATAATAAATATTAATAATTTAAACTAAATAATAATAATAAATACTAATATTGAAAACAAACATTTCAAATAATTATCTAAAGTTCTCTCTCAAGCAAATGGAAAAGATATACCTGAGTAAACAAAAATGACAAAAATAAGAGAGTAGCCTTGGGGTGTAACTCAGTAGTAATGCATTACCTAGTGTGACCATTAATCCTGAGTGCCAATTTGACTTGAGTTTATTGAGAAATAAGTAGCCAATTAGTGAAGCACATTTCTGAGTGTGTCTGTGAGGGTTTACCTAAGATGTTAGCATGAATTCCAGCAAACTGAAGGATGAGGAGGAACCCTGACTGTAGGGGGCGCTATCCAATAGGCCTGCAGTCCACGTGGAATGAAGGAAAAGCACAAGGAAGCCAGGCTGCTTCTGAGAAGTTCCTTTCTGCCACTTTATTCAGGCTTTCAATACAGACTGGTCAAGACTAGACCTTCAGTCTTAGGCTGGTGCTTCATCCTTGATTTATCTGGTTTTGTGGCTTCCAGAGACTGAAAAGCTACTTGACCCTCTGGCCATCCAGTGTGCATGTGGCCATATGGACTCTCCCACATCTGATCTTCTAGGTTACCTAACAATTTCTGATCTATTCTTTTAGAGAATCAATCCACCTAGTATATGTGAGGTCCCAGGTTAAAACCAGAGCAATAAAAGAGGAGAAGAAGGGGCCAGGGATTTAGCTCAGTGGCATAAGTGCCTGCCTGGCAAGTGCAAGGTCATGAGTTTGATGCCCAGTACAAAAAAAAAAAAAAAGAGAAGAAGAAGGAGAAGGAAAAAGTGAGTGATATGAATGAAACTAAAAGCTTGGTCATGTGAAACAATAAAATCAGCAAACTGCATGTCAAATTTACTAATAAAAATAGGAAGAGAGTAGAAAAACTGGGCTTCTCATTTACTACACATTATACAAATACACATATTATACAAATAATAGGAGTCTTATAAAGAAGTACTGTGCATAATGTTATGGTCATAAGGATATTAATCTATATAAAATATACATGGTAACTAAGAAATACAGAATACTGTAATTCTTTCAAGAAGAAATGGAGAGAAAACAAGATGGCCAATCAGTGAGCAACATAATACAAAGCCTCCCTGAGAGAAACAACTCGCACGCCAGAATAAAGCACCCTAGAGAGACCCAGACAGAGGGAGATGGATCCTCTTGACACAGAAAGAAATTAAAACATAAAAAAGCTCATCAAATACTTCGGGACCACAACTGAGACAACTGAAGATTGTGGGACACAGTGTTTTCATGGTGACCCAGCAACTGTGCACCAGCTTGGACCTGTGCCGGCCAGCAGAGCTGCCCAGACTCATTCCCACCACCACTCTCAGGAAGAACTTCAGCGCTAAAGTCGGGGGTTGATGAGTCCAACAGAGAGCGGAGCCAGCAAAGGGACTTTCATTAGTCCATGGTCAGTGCTGTGAATGAGACCTCCCCACATGGGAGGGGAGCGACCAAATGGGTGACATATTGGAATTGGGCAGAAGGAGCCTGAACTGGGAGCAACAGTGACTTCAGTTGATTCCTCTCTCCCCAGAGCAGATTCATGGGATTTGCTTGAACTGGGCCACACCCCTGGCCGGGACCCAATAAGCCTTCCCAAATTGATTCACTGTGCCTAGCATGCACTAACTGGGTGAAGGCCCCTAAAGTTTGGTTGGCCTGGTGGGGAAGGGCAAGCATATGCAGCCTGCTTACACCTCAGTGACAAGAGCAGGCAGGAGAGGGCAGAGGTCCCTCACCAGTGTGCTTCGGAGCAACTGTGGCCAACAGGGAAGGGGGCTGGGACCTACACCGTAACCTGTGTGGAGGAAACCAGGACCATGACAGGAGAGGGTGGCAGGAGGAGGCCCCTCGCCCAGAACCCTGAGAACACTGAACCAGGATAAGGAAAAACAAGGGTAACTGAGGGTGGCAAACACACAACATCAGACATGGCTTCAATGGACATTAAGAGAAATCTTTGGGACCTTGTAGACGAGCTCAAAACTGAAATATTAAATCAAGTAAAGCAGGATATGAGTAGAGTAATAAATGCTCTCAGGAAGCTTCTCTCAGGATGATATAGACAGAAGAAGGAAGGAACACAAAAAAAGGAGATAAAGAATATTTGATATTTTTATTTTCTATATATTTTCTTTATATTTGATAAAGAATACAAAGAAAATATAGAATACATGCAGCAGATTCAAAGAGACTATCAGGAAATTAAAAACTCCATTGAAAGGTGGCAAAACTCCTTAAAAGAAACTAAGGATAGACTATCAAAACTTGGAGACAAGTTGGCAGTGTGTGATGATGAAAGGAAGGATCTCTTAAAAATAACAAGAAAACAGGCAGTAACAATACAAAGGCTAGAAGATGACAAGAGAATCTACAATTTAAAAATAAGAAATGTGAACAAAGAAGCAGGAATACATACAGGCAAATTACAAAGGCTATTCATGGAAATAATTAAGGAAAACTTCCCAAGCATGGGAAAAGAAAATGACATTCAGTTGTGTGAGGCATACAGAACTCCAGCCACCTACAACCAAAACAGATCTACACCCAGACATATAATAATCAAGATGCCAGAAATTCAATATAAAAACAGAATATTAAGAGCCATCAGAGAAAAGAAACAGATTACCTATAAAGGTAAGCTCATCAGAATCATGGCTGACTTCTCAACACAGACCATCAGATCAAGAGGAGCTTGGAGTGAAGTATTCAAAGCCCTGAAAGAGAATAACCTCCAGCCCAGATTGATGTACCCTGCAAAACTGTCACTAGAAGTTGATGGAGAAACAAGATGCTTCCATGACAAAGAGGAGCTGGGAGAGTTTGTGACCACCAATCCAACACCACAGAGAATAGTGAAGGACATTCTAGAGAGGGAGAAAAAATTTTAGGAACAGTGGCAGAAAGGCCTCAATGAGTGGGGCAGGCAGTAGAATGAAGGAGAAAGGTAGACAAACAAAGGCAGGAAAATAGCATGGCAGAAATAAGGCAGAGAAGGATAACAAGAAACTCTAACATAGATGGCCTTGATACACTATATTGTTAACAGTGCATCAGGATTTAAAACCCACATTACTCACACTACTCTGCTTAGATGTATTATATTCTGTTCTAGTCATTCTACCTGCACTAGATTTGAAGGCACAGACAGTAATCCCGAAAATAACAGGATATATTATGCTAATCATCCTAATTTCCTATTAACTTAATCTAAAGCTCTGTAAAACCTACACTGTTTTACCATGATTGATTGTAATCAAATCTGGTTTGTTGGAACATGGTTTTGTATTGATAGATTTTATTCAAAGCTCTTATGATTGGTAGTATCAAGTCTGAGAGTATAGGCCACTGCACTTAAGATGACAAGATCCACTAGACTATCCACTATGGTTTGATTATTATCTGCCTTTGAAGTTTTATACTGTAGTATTTTTACTACTATTATTATTTACTGATATACTCAATTATACTGCTGTATTCAATTATGCCTGATGATGTAGACAGTCTATTGAAGATAATAAGAAACAACACAGTAATCATTGTAGATCACTTTGTACTATGGTTTTATATGACTTTTTGGTTTCATGTTTTTATAGGAATTTGTTTTGCTTTATCTTGCTAAGTTTTGTTCTTCCCTCTAATAAAGAAAGTATAGAAATACATGCAGAGATTCATGCATGCGTAGCTGTTTACACTCTCACTGTTTGACTATCTACTTCGTATGCTTTAATTTTGTAACTTGAGCAACTATTTCTAAGAGGACAATATATAATTTATCAACTAGTGATTTCTTATTGTTTATCTTTTTTTTTT